>VZTL01002676.1:0-30991 GCA_013400535.1 Scopus umbretta | reverse complement strand
GCTGAAACCAGGACATTTCCCCAGCTGCTTCTAATGGAATTTATTCTTCAAATTAGGATATTATTTGTGTTTCTGATGATTTTGTATTTGCAGTTAGGAACCATGTAAGAACTTTCTCTCTTCTCAATCAGATAGCCCATTCAGAAGGCAGCTGGTTAACTCAGTGCTTCTTCGAACACCTTCAGGATTTGCATTGTCCAGAAGCACTGAAGATGCACTTAAACCAGACTTTTGACTCCAGTACATGTGAGTAGTAGAACGGGGATGTTACCGAAGAATAACGCAAGCTCTGTGCTGTGTTTACCTCTTGTTACCATCCTGATACAAATAGGACTAGGTGCCTTTAATCAGAACCTGTACAAACCCTGGAAGAAACATATGTAGAAACTTGGAACAATCCCTGCAATATGCTGAAAAACGTGTCTAGAGCCTGGCCATAGCTCGCTGCCAGAGTGAAGAGAGACGATGAGTCTTTCAGACACTGATATTTGGGGGAGACAGAGCTTTACCAGTACTAGCAAGGATGGTAAAAGTGCTAGCAGGTACTTGACTTGTAGAGCTGTTGTGAGTGAAACCACAAAGTTTAGTATTTCAACAGTCATGCTCAGATCTGTCATTACTTACAAACCAAACAGGATCTACAGAGCTGTGTATCTAAAGATTTTGTGTACTTTATAAAACTTCATTTAACATGAGCTCCATCAGCACTGTCTTACGAATCTGCCCTGCCTTTTGTCAGTTTTCTTAAAAAAATATGATTTCTTATAATGAAGATGAGTGATGGGACTTCATACCATTACTATCCCAAGTAATGATTCTTGTTAGGATTCTCAGAAGGTGATTCACCTTCCCTGCACAAGAAAATAGCACTTACCTTTTTGAAATAATTTGAATTGTTGGGAAAACCAATTGGGCTGTTGGTCTAAAATCATAAGCCAATTTGAGAGTAAGAATAGACTTGTATGAAACTCCGTAACAAAAATAGATGCTGTGAGAATGAAATTTGTAATTAACTATTCACACTATAAAATGTTTCCTGCATAGGACCACAGAGGGACTGTTTTAAAGTTTCCTCGGTGCAACTAAATGCGTATCAGTGTAGTAACAGAGACGCACGCTTGCTCTCCCGCTTTTCTCTTAGGTCCCTTACTTCTGGTTTACCAGGGGAAGGGGAAAAATAGAATACTTTTTGTATAAGCTTTCTGTCTAAATTTCTATAAATTAGGGCTAACAGTAAATAATGAATTATTCTTTCTCCAACTTTTCTCACTCCTGTCACATTCATATACATTCATACTCTCAGAAATAACATGCTTTTTATGCAGAGGCTTTCCTCTTTTGAAATAAAACCAATATATTTTTTAAACATTTCATAAGCAGCAGAGAATTTGATTACCTCATGCTCCTAAATTCAGCTGTTAATTATTTATTTGGAACTGTTGGGTGGGCTACCACAATTAGCCTTGACATATTAAATAAATAGTTTTTTACAGTAATAGGTGGTTGATGCCATGCTGCTTAGAACAAGTTTCAATATTTCATTCCTGTCTTGGAGCTAGCTGTAATTTTTAATTTTGTAAAACACTTTAGGACACCATAAGAAAAAATAATCACATTACAAGTGAGAAATGTTGAGTAAATTTCTTTTACAAAAATGCACCCGTTATAAATTTAGCCCTTAATTGGTAGCATTACAAAGTGCTGAGATGGAAAACAAACAGGAGGAAACCTAATAATCCGTAACGTCAGGAGTCTGCACCTGCAGCTTGGTTCTGGTCTGCTTGCCAGTTTGCACGCAGGCTGTTGAAGAGGTAGAAGCTTTCAGTAGTGAGACAAAATAATCTTCCGATACTCTGTGCCTCTGGTGGAAAGGTGTCCAGCTGAGGAAACAACAGGTAGGCAATGACCTTTCAGTTCTTATTTACTTTTATGGTCTCGGCCAAAGGGCTTTCCTGTGCTGTCGCTTCCAAGGCAGCAGGGCGAGTCATTGGTTCTCCAGGTTTCCTTTCTGCCAGGCTGCACGTTCTCCGTGGGCCAGCTGGCCTCTCCGTTTTATCCAGTCTGTTGTTTGCTTTCAGCTCTAGGCAGGTAACTTGGGCTTCTCACATCACAGTCAACTGGATGGAGAAAAAGCCTCAGGGCTGGCTGCCTGGTGATACAGTTGGGCTGTGCAGGTATATAGATCTGGCTCTATAGTATCTTCTGGCTGACTGGAAGATGTCCAAGCTAAAGGACTCCTCCTTCTCTCATGCCAGGCCTACTGACAGAACAAGGGAGCAGCAGGATTTGGGTTTGCATAGCAAGTCTACCCACCCAGGAGCTCATTTGGCATTCCTTATGCTGCCTTTCTCCTTCCATCACCATCCAGGCAGTCTGTACCTTGAAAGACATACAAGGATAATAAAAAGAGCACTTTGAGAGCTTTACTGTATCTCAGGCTTTCATACCTCCAGCGGGGTAAGATGCTATCGATATAGCTTAGTTGACACATTTCTCGGGGAGCTTCAGCGCTCCGGTTCTTCCTGGATTCCCTGGGTTACATCCGATTCAGAGACTCCCTCCTTTCAGTTCAGGCATGAGTTCATAATGTGATACAGCTGTCTGTTGTGGTCAGCCCTGCCAGTAGCAGGTTTCTCCTAGTCCTTTCATTCCATGTTTGGGTCCAAGTTGCAGACATGCTCCTGGCTTATTCACCTAGTTTGAAGAGCAGTTTTGTCTTCTGAAGTTCTCCAGCCTCTCCATCTCCAGGGGGCTACTGCTTGTTCTCTCTGGGCATTACTTGGGCAATTGGCTGCAAGCTTCCGTAGTGACAAATGCTGAGACTATAGTTAAAAGTCCCAGAACAATCGTTTTTATACCGGAATTCTTTAAGTCATAGAGAGCTGATTCTATTTCTGCTGTTTTCTGCTTACAGGAAGATGCATTTCAAAGGCAGCTTTGAGGGAAATGTACCCTCAGCTTCACAGTGCTGGAGGTTTGATGAGTGCACCTTTCCAAATGATGGACTTTGTGCAAGGTGATCTGTGTCTCAATATGCTCAGAGACCAGTTCTTCATTACCATCCCTCAGTAGCTGGCATTAGGGCAGCATTTTTAGCCTTACTAATCAGAATTCTGTTTCATTTTGCAAATATGTAGTGATTTCTGTGTACAGCTAAAGCCATTGACCTTGCTGTGTTTAAATCTAGTATAACAATATTATGAGTGGCTGAGAAGAGAGGCAGACTTCTTCCCCTGATATCACTGTACGGCTTCTGCAATGCCGTGTATAGCCACAAGCATATTTTGTAAAGAGCAGCCAGATTTTTGGGTGGTGGTTTGTGGATGGGTGGGGGGAACTGTAGGATAGAGCATCTAATCTAATATATAATAATATATAAAAGGAGAACTATATACATTCCTCTTGGAGGAGAAATGCACTTCTTGGCTTTCCAGAAGGCCTATGGCTTTCTTTTTTCATTGTCCTGTAAGAGGTAAGAAGTTTTGAAGGAGGAGATATGGTGACGTGTGTGATATGGGGAACCGTGATAGACTTTGCTGCTTATTCTGCACTGCTGCAGGGATGATGTCTGACCTGGAAGGAGTCTTCTTACTGTAAATCCCTTCTGCACCAATGATTTGTGATGGTATTTCTGTAAGCCATTGCTTAGGCAGTGGAGGGAACAAGAAGAATTCTCTTTCTTTCCTCTTCAGAAGTTCCCAGTCAATTATTGTGGCCTCTTACACTGAGTTGTTTCTCTTCCTCTGCTCCCTTCACATACTAAACTGCCCTTTTCAAGGGGATGAACTTTTTACGAGATAAACTTGTGAACTGACTCTGACAGGCTGTTGTTGTCTAATACTGGAGGAGATGGGCCTTTTTAGCCTTTAGCTGTTCCTTTAGGCATCTGTATAACTTCAGACAGTGGCATTTGATGTCGCGATCGGTCGCATTTTAATAGAAGTTTGAATTGAATCTTAATAAAACTTTTGTAGTGGCAAATAAAGGCAATTATATACACAGGTCAGGAAACTGAGATTGTCTGTTCATTCAGCCAGGGGATGAACTAACTTCTGCCTAGTGCTCTGTGAATATGGTTCCTTCCTAAATGGAATCAGTTATGTAAATACTTACTTCTCCCTTTGAATACTCTCCTATCTCTATCCTGACGTTGTTAAAATACATAGTGGAATAGTACCTACCGAGCAAACATCTACCACTTGTAGACTTTGTGCCTCATTGCATAAAGCTGGTTTTGTATACTCAAAATCCTATGATAGCAGTAATTACGAGCTATAGTACAATGCTTAGTGTAAGTCTTAATCAAGATGCCCCACTTTTTTTTCTGGTGTTACTATTATTGTAGAGCTTCTTATTGCAGTAGACACAGCAGGCATGTGTAACAGAGAAGATGTAGTGAACCTATCATCTGAACACCAAAAAAGAGACTCTGGTTGTCTACAATGAAGAGAAGAGGGGAGATGACAAAGATGAGCATAATCTGCTCTTACTTCTGTGTGCTTATGGCCTGGCATGGCATTTGGGTGAGAAATCTCTGAGACTACTGCTGTGAATGGGGACAGCTGTCACAGTAAAGGCTTGCAAGACTATTTAGTTTTACTGCAAGAAGGAACTGAAATATGAATGAATTTCATAAAAAGCTGATATAATCTGTCTCCAGTGTCTCATATCTATTAACTTTCCACTTTTCTGTAACCAATTGAGAATGAATTTCCCAGTGGGCTAATTAAAATCCTCCTGTGACATCCCATTCTCTCACAAACTCCTCTCTCCCTGTGTGATGATTTGATACTCTCACTGGGAAGGTAACTTTGGATTGTATGGACTATATGACATAAACATAGGCTGCTTTGATGTTGGTCTGGTTTTGCTAGAATGTGACTGTATTGGTTGGCTTTAAGAGCATGTCCAAGAGGAAGGTAATGGGAAACTGATAGCAGCAAAATTTAATAAATCTGGAAGAAAGAAAATGCCGTGCCTGTGACTACCTGAAGAGAAAGACATGAACTAAAATGCAGCATATTGAGGATTGAAGCAATCTTCCTCATTCATCTCTGAACCAGGCTTTGCAAACTCCTATGCATTCTGGCTTTCTGCACATAACTCCATTAACTTAATTGAGTTTTGGGGTATCCCCAGGTAGAAAGAATGATACGTTCTTTTTCTTCATAATTTTTAATAATGGGTAGCATTTTGGGGTAAGGAAGGCAAAATTTTTACACTAAAACATGGGAGCCTATTTCGTATGTTCCGTTAGTTCCTCTGGTGTGTTGCGTTCCCCTTAATGTGCTAAAAGTTAGGCTGGAGGTCACAAATAATAAAAACAAGTAGGAATTTTTCTTTCTTCAGGTACGCTCTAATTGTCAGGCCTCCTGTTTGTGGTAGAGGATTGGTCCTTTGGGGAGAGGAGAGGTCATTAATATGTTGGTGTGAGTTTTTCAAAAACTCTGGTTTCACTTTTGAGACCTCATGTCTTGCTGAGGTGTATTTGTGTGGCAGTCATGTACGTTTGACGGGGAGGATTACCAGAGTAAAACTGACACTTTGAAAAATGGTGTAGGCTCTGCTTGTGTTTTCAACATCTGTATGATGAACAGAAATGGTGTGCAACTGGACCCAAAAAAATCACTTGAGGTTGCTCGATACCCTAACAATTTTTTTTCAAAATGGTGTTACACATATTGAAATACACTGTATGTGAAGAAAGCCTGATTTCCTATAGGAATACATAATATTTTAGAGACTTAATCGCATGGATCACTTCTATAGTTTTCCATTTCTGTCCTTTCTCCGTAGTCTAAACAGTAAGTCCTTTTATCTGCAGGTGGTTTGTGTTGCTTCCTCGGGGTCCCCATTCTGGGGTCTGCTTTTTACAGGGCTTTAAAAAGGAAAGATAAAATAAACTGTCCAGATGGAGCTTTAAAGATATGGACTGCGGAGTCGTACAATCTACACACACTATGAATGGTTTCTGATAGTCCCCCAGCGTTACAAGAGAAGTGCACATTCTTTGTTCTTCTTTTCTACCTTGGAAGACAAGTATAACAGAAAACCCTTTTTCACCGTTGTCATTGTTGCTTTCATTTAAACAAATCCAGGACTATGAGAAGAGTGCAGGTAAAGGAAGTCTGACAGCACAGGTTTAGGCCATAGATAGGCTCTCCCAATCCAGACAGCCAAGAAATCACTTCGACCCCTGTCTTGGGTTGTTTCATCTTCACATCTGCTGAAGTGGTACTAAAGGAGTGTACGTGAGAATAGTTTCTGTGATGATTCACACAGAACTGCATGAAACACCTCAGCATTTTCATACTGGGTCCTAGAGTTGCTTGATAGTGATTCTAAGTTGGTCATTTAAAGACCAAAGTCTGCATATTGTCGTTCCTAAGCCTCCAAACACCCAACTCCGCACTGACAATCTCTGTACATTTATGCTTTAAATGGAGGCTGAAAATGTCACCTTTTAAAATGTTTCCTGACTAACAAAATTTTCAAATCTCGTGATTGTCATAAAGTTGGATTTTAAGTTTGTCAGTAGTCAGTTTGCAAAAAGAGAGGGAGTCATGATGCGCTCCAACAGGACCCTGGTTGAGGTTTTGGGGGACCAGGACTCTGGAGCAGAGCACCTGTGTCCATCTGCCAGGACATAATCAAGATTCACATCCAAAATTATATGGCCTGTAGGTCATATAATTCACATTGTTGGTGCAGGGCAACATTCCCATCAAAACACAATACAGCAGCAAAATCTACTAGAACAGCAGTTCTGTCACGGAGAGCAAACCTGAGCCTTGCATTTTGCCTGAAACCTGAACTGTATCTCCTCAAAAGCTGTTTAATTTACGTTAGATCATTTCTTAATGTAAACAAATGTCTCTTTGTACTAGTAGTATATTCTTATAAGTGCTAAAAATCTTGCTTTTGCTTGACAGTACTTCAGTGGTTTAAGTACAGTATGTTTGAAACAAGGACAATAGCAAAATATATAGATTTTATTAATTGCATGCCAGGTCATACATTGAAAACCCTAAATCTGTAGCCTAAGTTCAAACTAATGAAAATTGTATATAAAATCACATAGGTGCAGAAAGCTATAACTTAAAAGCTGAAGACGGTTTTATTTTCAAAAGGTTGTATAAGTTCAGTGACAATGCTAACATAAAGATGTTAAGATGTATAGGATGGGCACATTGCTCAAGGAAATAACTTATCTCATGGATTTTCATGTCTTCCAATATATTCTCAGCTACATTCGCAAATATTTGAGCAGTAACTAATAAATAGAGTGATAGTAATTGAATAAGTTAGTAAGTGACTTTTTTGGTGATAACCACTACATCTATGCTCAATTGTTGGATGAGTTGTCACAGGCAGTTCCTGTCGGAAGCCGCGTTCACCCAGCTTTTACTGCAGTGCTGATTTAGAGGAGACTGAAATAATCTTTTACAAGTTTATTTTACAGTCTGGTCCAAAGGTTGAGACCTAAAGCTTAAATTGATAATGTCCAAGTGATTGAAGGCATTAGGTGGAATATAAAGCTTTACTTGATAGACATATCTAAAAAAGGAGAAAGAAACATCATTTGAAGCCAAAAAGCTTGTCAGTAAATTTTCTAGCAAGTCACAGCTCTTCATTGAATTTCACTGAGTGTGTAGGAGCATGAGGAAGAGGAAGGTGAGCTTTTTCTATCAGTATTGCCTCACCTCAACCATCTCTTTGGCAATTTCTAGAGGACTGTGGGTTTGTAGAGACTGTATCAGCAGACTGGCTGGAAATTGCCTGGTGCACTGCAGTGTTTGTAGGCTGATGTGTGTCTTGGATTAGTGGAGCCACATTGCCCGATAAGTTGTGCTGGGAGGGGAACCACAGAGGTCTCGGGGTTCATAACTCTGGTTTGCTTCATGAGCCCGGTGCTCGTGCGCTATGGAGCACCATGAGTGGAGAAATTGGAGAAATTTACTATCCTGCTGTTCCTAAGTATCCATTTTATGAGTGCACAGAGTGGTAAATTCTCCCCCTTTTCTTTCCTGTTTCTCTTCCCTAGCTGTCCCAGTGATTTGTGGGAATTAATTATTTCTTAAGTTATCTTTTTAAAAAAGTCATTTTTAACTTGACACTCTTCCTGTCAAGCACACTTGAGCAAAAGGGACCACACAAGGCACTTGCTGCTGCTGAACAGATCAGAAAGATGAAAGTGGGGAGTTAGAAATCTTGTGTGTTAAAGACCTTGGGGTTTTATATTGTTGTTTTTCCCAGTGATTTATTTTTCAAATAAACTTTCTCACTAGAGCAGTGTTCCAGTGTTCAAAGCCTGATTTTTTTTCCCCTTAAAATGCCTTTAAAATAGTAAGCAGTGCACTGTTTGCATGTTAATCTTAGCCAGGGTCGTCTTCAAAAGAAAAGATACAAGAGAAATGCAGTCTAACTGAATACAGTTAATTTGGTGTCTTTTGCAGTAAATGCAGCACAAAATTTTTAGACAAAATAGACTTTCAAGTTTGCTGTGTCCCACGGAATGGGAGGAACCAAGGGAACCATTGTTAGATGAGAAAGAGCATATCCAAATTCTCACTGCAGGAAACATGAGGATAAGAAAGAAAATCTCTTCTATATTTTTTTGGAAAAGTTGTTTTTCTGTTAATTACGGGTGGTTGGGATCAGCACATTATTTCATAGCGATACTAAAAGATGTTCCCAACCAATCATCTAATTTAATGCTTGATCGGGGAGCCTCTCCTCCTGCATTCTGGAATCCCTAATTAAATGTCAGGTTGTGTTCAAAGACTTTAAGGGATTGGCTGCCATTGATTTATTTTAAAATAGTGATATTAGTTGCATTAATAATGATATTCTCTTTGACAACATGTGTAGCAGTCAATGAAAACCTCACTCATTTAATTTTCTTTCACTGTGTAGTAACCAGTTTCCTAAAGCACTGATAGAAAGCACTCTATAAATATCTTTGGCCTTTGGAAATGAGAGACCCTTTCTTGCAGTTTATATATCCTCGAAGTATTTACTGAAGCAGAAGTGCCTCCATTTTGGAGTGTTTTCCTCGTTGTACGTTCCCCTTCCCATTTAACAGGATATTAAAAAGGTATCCCTGAGGGTAGGCAATGAAACAGAACAGCAGAAAGGTCACCCGAAGGGCCAGAAGATGGCCTTCAAAGAGCTAATTCTGCAGGAAATATAGAAGACAAAAATTTGCTTTCAAACATTTCATTTCGGGAATAAGAGGTTTTTTTTTCCCCCCCCCCCTTTTTTTTTTGAACCCAGCATTGCCAGTTTTTCCCCTGCATGGTTAGCAACTGCTCTGTTTTTAAGATTTTAGGATACTTTTCTTAATATTCTGGATACGTTGTAGGGGCCCAGAGTGCTATGGATTAAGGTTGTGCCTACTGCATCTAATTTTGGATTGTGCTTCAAAGGCCTGTTTTAGCTTGTGGAAAAATTAATAGGCCTCTGTTTTCTTAAAATGTCATTACTTTTTATAGCTTTGATATAAACCTCCCTGTCTGATTATGTTAGCAAGAGCATGAGTCCTTCTAACTCCGAAATGTTGAGTGTCAACAAGGACTGCATGTGTGACTGGGGTCGGCTAGAATTTTAAGATCGATGCTGGCTGGTTTGGCTTCACAAATCCTTTCTCCATAGTAATGAATACTTGTTCCATGGTGTTGTTAATCCTTCAATTTAAATGAAAGTCATCACACTTCTTTGTGTATGAGTACAAGAGAGAAAATAGTGCACGGGAGAAGGAATTGCATCCATGCTTTTGCCCTTTTTTAATTGCTTCAGCTCAACCCAAGCAACTTAGAGACATTATTGGTGCTACAGCATCAGTTGTTGAGAACTACATGTCTAATTTTAGTCTTAAAGTTTCAGAGGAGGTCATTGAAAATGTTCGTGTTATCTTTCTTTTAAAATTTCCAGCTGACTTTGATACTACTCTTAGGGAGATGAGTTATCAGAAATGTCTTTCCACAGATAAAAAACCAAAGACTTTCTCTGGTTGGAATTAAAGCTCTGTGTCCCTGGACACCTTAATATAAAAAAATAATAAATCAAAAAAAAAAGGTGAGGAGGGGGAAGGAATGCAATACCCCAGCTTCAGTACCCCAATTCATCACTTAACAAAATAAGTGAGTAATGGAACTAAAGCTGCTTTGATGGTCCAAGCAGATTAGTCAACAGAACAATGACACTGCTCCGACTCACCAGTTAAAATTAGTAAAGGAGTTACGATAGACTGTGTATACGCAATAAAAAAACCCCAGAAACTTTTCACTTCATTTTTATGCTTTGATTTTTCTTGCCATTTTCTGCTACCTATACAGAAATAGCATTCCTTGGGGTGCTATTCAGGTGCTCTGTTATTATGAAGAAGTTGTGTTTGTTTCCTTGTTACTGTTTTCAGACTGCCTCTTTAGATGATGTTTACTAGAGATCCCTGTGTGGAAGACGTGTATATATACGGTGCTTTATAGCATCATATATTCTGTAAAAATTCCAGTTGCTCGATTTGGATCAAAAAATACAGACATTTAGGAATGCCTCTTTGCTAAGGACATATATTTTATAAAAATGAAACGTGTTCCATGATCCCAGTTATGAACAGTATTGCAAAGAAATAGCCAACTCTTAATTCAGCTGCTTCTTACTTCAAGTTTTGAGGATGGATGCTGCAAGGTGCTAAAACCGTTGGGTTTTTTTGATTTTTGAGGGTTTGGGGGGTTTATTTGTTTGTTTTGTTCTTTTGTTTTTAATTTCCCCTTCTGAATTTGTATTTCATAGATCACCTTAACGCCTCAGGAACTTTTTAAAAGCCAACAATAAAATAAGTGCTGTTCTTCTGGTATGTGAGTGATGTGTATGATGAAAAAAAGGAAAAGTAATTTTACTTTTGCCACCTGAATTACTGTTTCAATTAGTAGTTTTAGGAGAATGGGCACAAGCACTTGAAGAGCTACCTTTTCTTTGTTACTCTACTTTCCTGATTGCCAGAGCGCAGTCCATCCCTGTACTTCATCGGTGACTATTTCCACAACGATTTTACTTTTCTCTTGAGTATTTTAAAGGAATTAACCTTAACTCCAGGTAGTCTAAATTCAGGAACACTTCATAGTTTTGCTATGTGTAAATTTTCTGTTAAGCTTTTGTTGAGGTCATTAAGACAGGAGTATTATTGAGGCAAAATACTGAAAATAAGATATTATAACAAAAATATGTTTCCTTTTCATGTTCTATTGCTCTTAGAGTAAAGCTTTGTCAAAAGGTTGTTGACTTAGCAAAGCATGGAGATGCTTAATTACTTACATTTAAAAGTACAATATAGGAAATCGCACCTGTAGCACAGTTAGAGCCATTGTTCCCCAGCCTAACCTGCAGTGAAATTATTATCTGGACTAACTAAATAAAGCTACCATACTGCTTTGTAGTTGTGATCAGGTTTGTGTCTATGTCTTTGTTCTTCATCAAGCCTTCTGTTGCTAACCGTGAGTTCTGGAATCTGTCACCATTACCTAGAAAACACCCTGTTCTGCGATCTCTATTTTTTTTAACTTGAAAAGTAGGAGTGATTTTCTAAAATCGTTTGGCTACTAAAGCAATATTGCTGCACGATGAGCTTACAGTGTGCAGCAGGATGCATAGCAGGGGTGCTAGTTTTCAAAATGATCTAAGCATGACACAGTGAAATAGAGGCACAGTTGCTGTTATGAAGAACAGTAGGTCTGTAATTCTCTGTGTGCTTGCTATTGCCCTTTGTATTATATTTCTCAGCTCCCCCAGAGGGAAAACTGGGAACGGAGTCACAATAAATCAGCTGCTTTCAGTCCCCTGGTTGGAGGGAAGCTGAAGACGCTCTTTTAAAACCAGAAGAAACAGGGAGGCCACCTCATCTCTTTTCTAACGAGCAGTAGGATTTGGGTTTCCTCCCATCCCTCCATTTCTGGAGTGCTTACAGATGTGGATAAGTAGTACCAAGTATGAGTTGTACCCCTCTCTCTTTCCCCTTGAAAGTAATGATGGAAATCTCACTCCTTTGCCTGCGTTTTCCTGTAACAATCATCACCAAAAAAAAAAAAAAGTGCATGAGTACGGACCTAGATATTGAGCATCATACATGGTTTTGGTTGGAAGGGACTTCTGGAAGCCATGTAATCTCACCCCCTTCTCAAAGGAAGCCTAACCTCAAAGTTAGGTCAGATGGCTCAGAGCTGCCTTCAACAAGTTTTGCAAATCTCCAAGGATGGAGAGTCCACACTTTCTCCTAGGTTGGATTTTTTTTTCCATGTCTCTGATCAAGATTTCCTTCACTACAACTTGTAGCCATTGCCTTTTGTCCTTCTGCTGTGCACCTCAGAAAATCTTGCCCTTTCTTCTCTGTAAGCTTCCTTTACGCAGAGATACTGAGAGCGAGAAGCTCCCTGAGCCTCCTCTCCCTGCTTCCTTAGTCTTTCCACATACACTGTGTGCTCCAGCCCCCAACCATGTGAAATCGTTCTAGGTTGTTAACATCTCTCTTGTACTGGGGAGTCTCAAAACTGGACATGGTGTCCCAAGTGAGACAGGGGAGGAAAGGGGAATAATCACTTCCAATTAACTTGCAGACTGCGCTCTCAGGAAAGCAATCCAGCGTGCATTGAGCTGTCGTTGCTGCCTGGGCATGTGTCCTGAGGTTGTTCCTTCCCAAATGCAGGACTTTGCATGTGCAGTTTCTGGCAGCCCATTCTTCCAGCTTCTGGATGTCACTCTGAATGGCAAAACCCTTGACAGCTCTCCCTCCCCAGTTTGGGGTCATCTGCAAACTTGTGCTTTGCAGCCGATCAGCCAGGTGAAGAGGAGAAACGGTATCAGCTCCAGTACTGACCCCTGAGAAACATCCCTTGTAACCACTCGTGAAAAGTTCAAGCTCAGTAGTGGCAGCACTCTTTGGCTACGGTCAGATCATTTCTCTTTACCCGCACAAAAGAAAAATGGCTATAGCAAGCGGGGGCTCTTTTTCCCTCGAAATGAGAAAGTTCAGTTCTTAATATCAGTTTTTTTCTTGAATGAGAATGTTCTTTGCTGATTTTTATGGTGATGTAGTAGAACAGAATTGTTACATAAAAAAGCAGAAAAGGATCATTCTTGTAATTTTTTTGCATGCAATGTGATATTCAATTTTGTACTAATAGGCTTACTATTGCCCCTCATCTGTTTCAGTTCAGCTGCAAAAAGTCAGAAGTATTGCTGCAGTTATTCTAGATGAAATGCCCTTTCAAAAACCAGCTTAAAACTTCACATAACCACTGGTACGGAACTGCCAGGACTGGTCCTGGTCTGCATAATATTGATGTATCCTTATGCCTGTGGAAGATGAGTGTGCTGAGCCTCAGATGAGTTTGATTGCCAAAAGGTTAATTGCGCTTCGTTGAAGGAAGGGGGACATCTTCACCATGCGGTTGCAGACCGGAGAACTGCCCTCCCCTTATTGCAGCCTCAGTCCCCTGTGATTCCTTTCACATAGATCAATTTAATAAACTGACAGATACAAATTTTCATGTCAGCACGGCACAGCCGATACAAGAGCGAAAGATCTTGTATTGAAAGATCAAGGGCGCCTGCTCCGCTTCCCTTGCCATCAGCGTGGTCGCCAGCCTGGTTGTGTCTCTGGGCTCCTTGGTGCAGGGATGAGGATGGACTGCTGGTGGGGAAAAGGTTGCCAGCTGATCTTTTGGTGCACCATACTGTCCTGGTTTTAGCTTAATTCAGAGTTCTTTTTCTTCCTAGTAGCTGCTATAGTGCCGTGTTTTGGACTTAGGATGAGAACAATGCTGATAGCACACTGATGTTTTAGTTGTTGAGGTTGCAGGCTGAACAACATGAAATACCTTACTTCAGTTTGTAAACTGAGCAAGCGAAGAACGAGACCTATCAGGGGAATAGCTCTGAAACCACGTAATGCCCTGGCTATGAGTGGCTTTGATACACAAAGTTAACATTTCTCCCTTTCCTTTATAAACATCTTTTTCAAATAGACCAAGATGACTTTTTCTCCTTCCTAATGACACCCCCCCAGACAGCTGATTTTTGCTGCGTGGTGAGGATTACAGCTAGAGGCAATACTCCTCCCCTTGCCCATCCCCACAAGCGATATTGTCTTCTCCTGGGAAAGCGTGTGTGCGCTACGTCTGTCCACCTCCCCACCTGGGAGACAGTTCAAGGACTGACTTGGCTGCCCATATTTTTGTGGATGCTGCCGAGCAGTTGTGCTCCAGCATCCAAGCCCAACATTTGGCTTTTTAATTTGTCTTGTTTTAATGCAATCAAAGGTGCTAAATAACAGTGCTCTGCTTCTGGGGAGTGCAGGAAGATCATGTGAGCTTTAGCCTGGGCTGGTTAATCATTGACGGAGGGGCAATAGCTCCTGGCCCGTCTCCTCCTTCCCTCCCCTTGCTTTCATTCTCTCTCTTCCCCATATGAAACTCCATTAATAAGCTACATTATTTCAGGACACAACCTGATCTTAAAATATGCAAAATAAAGTTTTCAATTTTATGTCTTCAGTCACCTTGGCAGGGGGTATTTTTAGCCTGATTTCCACATGAATATTGTATCATAAAAGGGCTGATTAAAATGAGGTAACATGACAGGAATGGCTCATAGTGAATGGACATGTTATTTGTCCTGTTGAAAGGACATTACTGTAACCTTGCCTGCAATCCTGCAGAGTGGTTCCTAGTAAGTTATGTGCCATCTAACCTTCCCTGAAATTTATTCCTAACAATTGACATGTAGATTATCAATGCAGCAGAAGTCTTTTATATTCTCTTTGGAGCAGGGGGTGGCAAGTAAGCAACTTTCAAACAAAAATACAAAGCACCCGTTGATAAAACTGGAGATACATAATTTAGAATTTTTAAAGTAAAAATAAAAGCATTGAAAGAATTTGGCAGTCAAAAAAATTGAGCTTTTTGTTCTTATTTCAAAGTTTTTTGCCTTCGCTTGAGTAAGGTATTTCTTGTCTAAAGCAGATACCTGCTACAGCGTGAGCCTATTATCTTAGAAAAATGACAGAGTGTTATCGTTGGTATTGAAGATTTACAATTAACCAATGAAAAAGTTTCCTGGGTTAACAGCAACATCACTTTAGTAGAACATTTTTCAGATTTCATAGATCTTGAAGTAGTAAACACAAGACATCAGGGTCATCCTTCGCACTTGATGGGTGGGGAAACCAAAGCGCAGAGTGAGCCACCAGTTTGCCCTGCGTACCAGCGGCACGGCTCTAAAGCAAATGCAGGTTTTCAGAGTTCTGCACTGGCACTGTGTGCTCAATAGCATCGCTGGCATCGCGTCCCGAGGGACAGGGAGGTCTGCAATTGGGCGTCTCCTATTTTCAAGAAACATTGAGGAAATACTAGAAATACAAACTGCATTTGAAATCTCTTTGCAGAATCTGGTGCCAGACTCTTTCAACAGAATAGCATTCTCCTTTAAGGCACCCTGCTTCTCTTCTCTCCCTTCTTTTCACAGACCTGATGATTGAAATGTCTGAAGAATTGTTGTGGTCATTCTGTCCCTAAATATCACAGATGCTACTACTTCACTTCTTAATTTCTGCACTGCGCCCAGTAAATTCTGGTTGATGGACTGCGGGATTTTCAGAAGGATACCATATTTTGCTCTGAATTGTCCACATCCTTTAATAATCAACCACCTCTGTGATTCATCTTTTATTTCCCATTCTAATTTCTCCAGATTTAACCTCTGCCACTGGATGTCATTTGGCCTTTGCTAGAGTGGAGCACCTTTCCAACATCAAATAAATGAAAGTAACCTCAAATATCAGTTCCCTGAGCAGATACAGTGACCCAGGTGGTGTTTCACTTTTTTTCGTTCTGCCTTTCAGTTTGTGCCTAACAGAGTCACGACTACCTGAGTAAAGGACACAAACCTTTTCTGTATTCAGTGGTAAAAAGCCTTTGAGAAAGTCCCTAATGTAATGAATTTTTCCTCAGAACTGTGACTTGTTCTCTGCTCATTGAGAATTAAAAAAAGACCAAAGGATAAGGGGAGACCTTATCACTCCTTACAACTTCCTGACAGGAGGGTGTAGTGAGGAGGGTGTTGGTCTCTTCTCCCAAGTAACCAGCGATAGGACAAGGGGTAATGGCCTCAAGTTGTGCCAAGGGAGGTTTAGATTGGATATTAGGAAAAATGTCTTTACTGAAAGAGTGGTGAGGCATTGGAACAGGCTGCCCAGGAAGGTGGTGGGGTCCCCATCCCTGGAGGTGTTCAAAAACGTGTGGATGTGGCACTTCGAGACATGGTTTAGTAGTCATGGTGTTGGGTTGATGGTTGGACTAGATGATCTCAGAGGTCTTTTCCAACCTTAACAATTCTGTGATTCTATGATTCTATGATATCTGTGGTCCTAATGACAACCAGATACATGTATATTGTGCACTTAAGTTATCAGCCACTGTTATGTTAATAATTGAGGTAACTAAGGCTGTAGCTTGTTTCTTTAGCTCGGCTATAAGTTAGGATTGCTGTAGATAGAGCTAGAGACACATGGGCTTAAGGAAAGGGGACTTCTGTCTGGCAATAGGCTGGTTTTTAGCTTTATTTCCTAAGGAAATTAGTGTCTGCAATGCTCTCTGTTTATATGCCTGTTCCCAGTAATTTTTCAAGACAGTGGTTAATTTAAACAGTATTTGAAATTGGACAGAAATCTCAAAAATAATTATATTCCTACAGGTCACCAAAGGTAAAGATCTCAGCAGGTCGGAGGTGGTTTCTTGTACCCTTGAGGGAGTCAGAGAGGCTGGGTGGGAGTCAGGGTGATTGTGGGAGTGATGGTGCAGGCCATGGGACAGCGAGCACAGCTTTTGCAGGAAAATGGGCATTTTTTTCTTCTCCTGCTTGCAGGAAAACCTACTCTTGGTGTATGCATGGGAGGGCATCGTGTGAGGGAATGGCTGCTGCTGCACATCACATCAGGGCTGCTGCGGGGGGAACGAGAAGGATGAATTTCCTGACCATGCGCTGGCATTTTGAAGAAGTAGTGGCCGACCTCTTGGCTGGGCTGGGGCAGATTTAAGTGGCAACAGGACACAATTTAGTGCGAAAATTAGTTTCTCTGTTTCTGTCCTTTCATTCTCTCCATGAAGGAAAAGGTGTTTGCAGGAAAAAATTCATCTAACTCAAGGTTTGTAGCCAGTGAAGCCAGATCACCCTTGGGCTAAATAAGGCTGAGCCTCCTCATCGGGCAATAACGTGTGGTTTCCTTTGGCACAGTTATTTTTGCTCATTTGGTTCAACACACAGGGAAGGGAATTGGGTGCCAAAGAGATGGTTAGGACAAGCTGTTTGTATCTGGTTTTAAATAGGAAACCATTTTTCCATCCTTGATTTCTTTCTCACTTTATTTGAGCTATATTAAGTGCATGTTATGCGCAAGCTATTTTCAGAAAGTGGTAATTATATTAAATTATCTTCTTCCGGTATTCTTTCATCTTCTAATGTATTCAAATGCTGGTAAGATATTGTCCAGACAAGATGATGATAAAATCTGATCATCTGTTACTGTTTAGTAATGAAAACAAAATTGGAAGATTGTGTAGCAACTTTAAAAAGGGTACTTTGACAGTTTTTATTTTATTGGAGTTGTTCTAGTCTATTATTTAACAAACCATCTCTTTATTGCTTAAAGAAGTGATTGCAATATTTCACAAGGAGCTCATTTTTCTTCAATTTCTATTCACTTGTGCAGCGTTCTTCTGATAGCTTTGTGCTCTGCTTCTCATGCTAATTCCTTTTACAGCAGCTGCTGGAGAATCTTAATGAAATTTGGCATTTCAGGCCCCTTCACTGCCTGCCATATACAGTGCAGCAGCACAACCCGGTCGAGTCTACGCGTTACCCGGCACAGGCTGGTGGTAAATCTGGCCACTCGGCTCCTGAGCCTGCAAACCTTTCCTCTGATATCCCTTATTTATACACAGACCCCTCTTTAGGTCACTGTGTATAATGCAAGTGCTATAACAACTTTTCAGGATCAATTTGGTATTGCTCCAGCGACAGCCAAAGCTAAACGTTTGTAGTAGAGGGAAAACATATATATGCATATGATAAATAAATCATATATATATAACATATAAATAAATAATATATATATAAATAAAAATACATAGAATGCAATTACCGTTTAATGGTGGTAGAACATTGCTGCAGTTTTTTGACCGAAGACAACCATCAGTTTACTCTCGGGTGCTATACACTACTCTGACATTTCAAATCTAGTGAGCGATATGGTGAAAACTTCATTAATTCACATGAAAATCAGCCCCAGTTTGAAACTCTTGGCAGGGAGTTCTGCAGGTTAATTGAATTAGGGGTCTGTGCGTGCTGCTTTATCCTATCAATTTTTATCTTTTAGTTTTATTGATAGATCTTTTGCTTGCGTAGTCAGGAGAAAATGAACGTGAGAGTCCAACCACCTTTCTCATTCTTTTTTCTGCTCTTCAGTCATCAGTGTTTTTTCATTTCTCCTCTATAAAGAATTTATTGAAACAGTTTTCTACATTCCTGCAAACACAACAAGGCAAATTGCATTTAGGCTGCAAAGGTTTGTTAGGTCTAGCTCTAAGCCTGCTACTGTTTATCTCGGTGAAAATAATAGTCTTATTTTCTTTACACTTACAGATATATGTGAAATATATATGAATATGTATGTTTTGCAGAGATAAGAAATTGTGGAGTTTTACAGTTGCTGATTTAAGGTGTAGCAAATAACTTATATTTGCTATGTAAGCTCTCAGAGGAACTTTTATAGAGGTTGGAAATGGAAGGTAAAGGGGTATCCTCTCTTAACATATCCTGTCTCTGTCTCTGCAGGGCAGCTCTTATAAAAGGATTCTCCTCTATATATCCTCTAGCATATACCAAAAATCAGCCCTGTACAGAAGTTGGCAGTCAGTGGTTGAACACTGAAAGGTGGGGGGTGGTGTTTCTTCAACCGCCTTCTTCGTTCTCAACCTGGCTTGAAGACTTTGTCACCAAAGAACTCACTCAGTGCCCTGTTTCACTTACCTGAAAGGCAAACCCATTGCAGTGGGCATTTAATTGCCTGCCTGCTTTCCACTCTGCTGTTGCTGTATGCTTCTCTTAGCTGTCAGTTCTGAGGCTCTGGCTTTTTGCAAACCAAAAAAATGAATTTTCTGTTATGTACCGTGGTCTGCAGGATCCATAGGTTGGTATATATTGCCGGACAATATTTGTTCTTGCAACCACCAGCCTTCAGATACTGCTTTTCACTGTAGCTCTGTGTTCCCTGTTAGCATTACTACTATTATTTTTAATATTTACTCTGATGCTGTACCTGTCAGGTGGACTCTGAGCAAGGCACTTTTCCCAGTACCTTACTGCATTCACAATTTCCCTGTAATCACCACACGTTTCAGAGCCAAATTTAACTCTTGCATACACGGGAGTTACATTGACAGGCCTTTCCTGAGCAAAGTTCAACTCTACTTCAGGTAGACAGAAATGTGTTTAAGGTAGAGTGTGTTGTCGAGTTTTTCCCAACCCATTCCCTCTGTGTATATATAGTATAGAGCCTCCAGCTCTATACTCATAGTATGTCCATTTTGCACTCACAGATTGAACTAACTTGAAAATTGTGATACAGAGATGAGGTTTTCCTGCCCTAACCCTGACGGTGAGCCTGGGGAGAGTCAAGCTCCAAGTCCTCATCAGCTTTTCCAAACCTGCTGCTCAAGGAAAGCTGGGGATGTCTACAAGCAGAGTCTCAGTGATGTGTGCAGTGTTGTGATGTTGCTACAAAGCTCAGGAGCAATTCTTGTGGATGGTGAAAGGCAGTTTTAATAAAAAAAACAAGCATTTCCCGCATGCTTTTTCTGAGGAGCTGGGTTGCCACTGGGGTAATCACTCTAATGGAATTGGAAAGGTATCGCACTACAGTTGTTTTCATATTTATGCGGTGCTCTCTTTGGCTATTATTTTTCTTTTACTGGGTCCACTATTGTATTTCCCAATCGGAGCTAAACACTCCCGAGCCCTGGGGATTTTTGCAATTATTGCCACTGACAGAGCAAACAGGAACGAAGCATCTAAGCCGTTGCTATAGAGGCTGTATATAACACAATACCCGTGGAGCACTGGGCATAATAACTGTAACATGAAAAATGAGCTATTGATTCTCTGCCCACTTCTAGGGAATGAAAAATTTCCTCCCAATCCATAAGCCAGTGCGCTGACAGCATCGTCCTCCTGAGTGCTTGTCCACAGAGGTCTGACTCCGTCCTCTGGTCACCATTTAGTTTAGACTAATGAAAATGCATGCGTATTTGAGGAAAAAGCTTGTCATAGGCTTATTTAGCAGCTGTGCAGCATCACCCATGCAACAATTTCACAGCATGTAGGCATGCAAGACACCGTTTTGACTTTGGTGGCTACCAGTCCTGTCTTATGTCTCACGGAGGAGCCGAGGGCTGAATCACGGAAAGCGTCAAGAGTCAATTCTGGCATCCTTACCCATTTGGAGCATTGTTTCAACCTCTGCATATTCACACTGTGCATAAACGTCCTACTTGATGTGAGCAAAGATGTCGTGGTTTAAGTGATTTTAGCCTAAAAACATAGGAAACGTTCGGGAAAGGTTAGCCCCCAATCCTGCGTCGTAAGTAGAGACAATACAAGAAGTGATCACTCCCATCCTCACAAGCTAAAATTCAGCTGTTTCCTTTGATGTGATCAACTATTTTCCTTTTGCTTCTCATTTTTCAGCAGTGCCCAGTGCAAGTTTGCTCTGACCTCTTCTGTGTGCGGTGGTCTGGGGGGTGATGACCCATGGACGTACCTGCCACGAGAAATGACATCAGTTTTCCTTTCCTTGACATCCCTCTCATTGGTTTTAGGTACCAACTGTAGGGCAAAGAGCCCGCACAAGGTGGTATTAGTTCTTTGTGGGCAGCTGAAAGAGAATTGCCGTGTGGATATCAGTAAAACTTGGCCGCTTCTTTCACCAGCATCAGTGCCAGCGTTTTCTTTGGTTTGCTCCATGCAGATTTGGGACCTTGTGTTTCATTTGGAATTCTGCTCGGGACTGAACCCAAGCTTGGGAAATGACACTGCCAAGTTTTCTCTGGTTTTGTGTCAAGAGCAACTTTGGATTGAAGCTGGAACTGAACCAGGCACGTGATCTAACTCTTATACTGTCTCATGTGTTGAGGAAAGCCAGTCTCGTCTAGCCAAAATGGAGTCAGACAGAGGGTGTTATATATTCCTGATGTAAAGTAACACCAATGGACGTTTTCACTCTCCCTTTTAGTCTTGGTCTCCCAAAAGAACATTTGTGGAACAAACCTTCAATGTGAAGGTTGTGAATGTTCTTTTTTCCCCTCTCCATTTCTGACGTAGCACATTGAAGGATGACTCTGCCCTTTTCAAGTGCATGGCTGAAGGAAAAGGATGCAAGAGCAGCGAGTGGAGCCCGGTGGTTGAATGCCAGGTGCCTGGCGCTGCTGCATCCCCGTAGCCTTGGGGACAGGTCCCCAAATGCAGCATCTGACCCCCTCTTTGAATACTTTGAAGTGTTCTCCTGGGCGCTATGCTGAAGGCTGTCACCTGAGTGTAATATATAAGAAGCCACGTAAATTGTTTGATGTGTCAGCATTTCTGTTAATACAAATAATTCATGAGAAGATTGACTTTTGGACTGAATTCCTCCTTCTCGCAAAGAAGGAGATGATTTCACTAAAGGTATCTTGCTCTTTATTTAGGTATTTCTGCATTATTTGTCACATACTAAAACGGGTATTGCGAAAGAGGATTGGAATGGCATTTTTAAACCTGTTTTCAACAAAATGCACAGCATGAGATTTTCAAATGTGAGCAGTGGCTCTGTGTGGCCCCACAAGCAGTCAGGTGGAACAGGTAAATGACCGCTCTGTATCTGCAAACACCTTTTGTGTCCTGCTGTTACCTCCCCTAGATCATTATCCCTTCATTGTCTCGTGCCAAAGTTCAACATTTCTGCCTCGACACTGGGTCTCAGAAACCAGAGTGCCCCTTCCATGGTCTTCTGCTGAGCTTTGTCTCCAGCACAGAGGGGAGACCTTAGGCACTGACCATTGGGTTTTATGTTCCCGGCTGTAGCTCCTGTTATTTTTGCTCATGCAAAATATCTGTGCTGTTGACAGGAATTAATTTGCCCAAATTGGGAAGACCAAGAGAGATGTTTTAGGGTATATTTTTGTTTTGGATAGAGATCCGACTCCCACCTATTCATAACTACCAAGTTTTATTTTTAGCATTTGGATGCAGCGGGATAAACAGGCATGGGGGAAAAACAAACAAACAAACAACCTCAAACACTGTTTTCAAACGTATAGAGATATCACTCTATTTCATGGAGTTTCTGCTATCTCTTGTCATATCAGTGCATGTTCCTGGGCTCTGTGCTGAATCAATCTATTTGCTTTCCCTCTTGGGCTGCCTTTCAAGCAACACCTGACCGATGCTGATCAGCCGAGAGAGATGTGATATGTGACCTACCCACTCGACTTACAGCAAATCAGGCTCCGCACAGTCTATTTTTAGAAGTCTGGTTTCTGTGTTAGGCTCCTGGAATTCTGTGTTTGCTTCATCTGGAGTAAAAAAAAAAAAATCTTTTGATTAATTTTAGAGGCAAAGTTCCTTGGAATAAAATTTGGTTTAATAATGGAAGTGCATTAAAAATTTATATGAGAAACATGAATTTATGCCTCTGGGAACATACATTTAAATACAATCTACCTGAAACAGACACTCGGGCTGTAATAAACACAAGATTCACGTTGAACATTTGAGCCCTGTTGAGGTCTCCAATCCCATCCTGCTTAAAAACCTTTCTGCACAGGAGCTGGTTACCACGCTTCCATTCACAGCCTTTTTCTATTTTCTAGCTTGAGTGAACACAGTCCCTCCAGGTTTTTCCTTGGTAAGGTGAAAGCCTCTTACGTTTCTTGTTACCATCTCCTGATCATTTTTCCTGCTGAACTGTGCCGAGTCTCAAAGTATGGGCCAAACCCAAACCTGGTGCTCGTGCTGAAATGCCAGCAATGCTCCATGCGACGGAGCAAAACCCGCCCGGACTTCCCTGCGTACGTTAGTACAGCTCAGAGGGACGTGTGGGTATTTCGCTATACAAGCCACTTGTGCCTGGTTAGCCAGTCTGCTAGCAGGGAGCCTTCCATGAGCTGCTGGTCCCTAAGCCAGGTTTTTGGGTGTTGGTTTGTTTTTTTTTTTTTTCTTTTTTTAGCCGCTAGATATTTACATTTGCATTCATATTCTGTCCCCATCTTCCGTGAATTGCATTTTACTGAATTTTGGGCTGAGTTATCAAAATCCCATTGAATTTTAATTGGGGTGCTCCACATCATCAGTAGCACCATCCAGTTTCAATCATTTTTCCTTAATTTTTTTAGATTTATTTTCCCGCCCGCCTAGAACTTAAATTGTCAATGAAAATACTGGCTTCACCTCAGGACTCACCATCTTGGGTTTCACCTTTCCGAAATATCCTGAAACATTTTTGGCAAAGATACCAGATTTTCAGTGATCTCTCTTTGAATACAGATTTTCAATTATCTCTAAATCATGTGTGTTACATACAGATTCAGGCCACAAGTGGAAAGGTAGATAGTGAAAGAGTGGTGAGGCATTGGAACCGGCTGCCCAGGGAAGTGCTGGAGTCCCCATCCCTGGAGGTGTTCAAAAACGTGTGGATGTGGCACTTCAAAACACGGTTTAGTAGGCATGGTGGTGTTGGGTTGACGGTTGGACTAGATGATCTCAGAAGTCTTTTCCAACCTTAATGATTGAAGCACCATGGAAAAGGCTGTCATTGCTGTTCTTCTGTCCCAGCTGGAAGCAGGAAACCCTCTGATTATCAATAATTATTTTCTGGTTCAGCCCTAGTTTGTCGACCTGCCTCAGCCAGCCTTTGAGCTCAGGGCAAAGATTTAAAAACAGATAACCCACAAAAATCTTCTATCTGTGACAATATGAAACAGGGCACCCTGAGGCATTAGATGAGGCATTAGTTTTTAAAGTTGGGTTTAAGAAAATGAAAAAGAAATTATATAATTTAATTCTGGGGTCTAAACACAGGGCTGAGAATCCAGAGCCTTAAAGCTTTACACCTGGCTCAGTGACTCGGCATTGCAAAAGGGAAACTCTGTTCTGGATCACGCTGTCTTTTTTTAAAAAAGATGTGTGTGGGCAAAGTGCACTGATTTACCACTGTTAAGGCATAACATTTTTAAAATTTACTTGTGCCCACACAAGTTGAAATGGAAACTATTATTTTACTGTTAAGCATTAGCTTCTCTTTGTTACACTGCAAGGTCTGGATCCTGCACTTTTTTCCAATGGGTGCTGGGTTTAAATCAGATTTTGGTCTTACATATCAATCTTCTTTTTTTCTTCCATCTTTTATTCCAGTTTGCTTCTTGCCTTTCACAACTTCTAAAGTCTATTTAGTGTTTGTGTTCTGCTTAATATACTCTCCCAATACTTAATTTGTTGGAAGTTAATAGCAGTCTGATTGAAATTTCCATCAGCTCAGAAATAGTATCAAAGGAGAAGATGATAGATGGGGGGAATCTAGGGTATTTTTAAATCTAAAAAGGCTAACTAAGGCTAAATGCAAAATGTGTGTGAACAACTGCCTTAGTATTTTCACAATAGCCAACCGGATGCCATCTGAAAAAAAAAAAAGCCCCAATATTCCCATTTCTTTTAATGCTAAAACATTGGCAGGTATTGATATAGCAGGCAAACTAATGCATTTGAACTAAATTGGGCAGTTCACACTGAACAAAAGGCATTCAGCTGCAGTTGCATAAAACGTGGCACAGAGACCCCTGGATCCTGGAAAGCAATGTGTGAAATCGCCTCAGAACCGTGTGCTTGTTTGTTTAATTAATTGTTTTTCTGCAAATATCAACCACTTGTGAGTTTGTTTTTACTGAGATTTTTCTCTGTTCAACTCTCCAGCATGCAGACTGGAGTAATTGCGCCTAAAATTTGGCAACGCAGGACTGGGAGTAAGGAGCATGGTACTGTCAGCTCTGACCAGCCTCTCAACAACTCTTTTGGACATACAGAGAAAACAGTCACAGCAGAAAGTTTTCAATATTTGCCCAGAGATAAATTTGCCATGGCCCCAGTGGTTGACCATTGCCATGGTGGTAAGAAATTTGGTCTTGGTTAAGATTTCTGCCTTGAAAACCCGGGAGATTTAAATCCTCTATAGATACAACTGTCATCACAGCAAAGAGACTCCACTGAAAGATTTTCTATGGAAGTGAGAGAGTGGGAAACCTTTGGATACCAAGAGTGCCTTTTTTCGGATGTATTCTTAACATTGATCATGACCTATTAAGAACAGGAGTGAAATGTTGGGTAGGATGTAGCAATTTGTTTTTTTTATTTTCACAAGGTATTATTTTTCTATACCTTATGAATACGTGTAGCTAAAGCTTCCCACCTAGCTTAGTTAAATCCTCTGCAAGGATCAGTCCTTCTTCTACCCCTGACTATGCTGTAGTCACTTGTCAGCTCATTTGGGTTTTTTTCCCCGTAATATATCCACCTCAAAACACTCATCCTGTTGCTAAGAGTGCAGCCTATTATCAAATTTGGTCTCTAGATGGGCAGACACAGTGAATGACTGTCCTGATTCAGCTTTGTTAATTCATTAACTGCACAGATGTAAAGAGGTTGCACAAATATATTATTATTGCAAGTAACACCAGAATCAAGCCCACAGAAAAGCCATCCCTACCACAGTAATTGGAAGGTTCAATCAATGTATGGAATGAATAGATTCCAACAATAGATATTTGAGGTCATATCCTGAAACTCTTCCTATCAGGAAAATTCACTATGGGCGAACTTCTTGAGAGTTCAGTCACTTACTAATCTCTGAGTTTGATCCAGTCATGTTTCATGAAGAAAATTATTTTTAAATTTAATTGGTTAGTACAAGTCACACTAAGGATGATAAGGATTAATTGTCTTTGTGTATGAGCTTTTTTGATCTGCCAAATACCTTTGCAAGAAGCATCACATAAGGGGAAAAAAAAAAAAAAAAAAGCACTAGGAAATCAAAAGAGGAAGGAAAAAAGAGCCCACTATGTGGTCTTTGAGATTCCTTTTGTAGCATGATTTATTGGTCTCTCAGTTTTGTTTCAGGCCTCAGCTTGGAGGACAGTAGCTTACAGTGCCACCACGTAGGCTTGGCTTGACAGAGATGTATGTTGGATCTGTAACGTAGAGAATGCTGGAAGGAGAGGTGGCTGGGAGTTCGGGGAAATGGGGCAGCCTTTTTCTCTTTCTTTCTTCCTGTCTTTCTTTGTTTCTTTCTTTTTTTCCTTTTTTTTTAAAAGGAGTTCATGCGTAACATCACGCATTTGCTAAACTGTTCATTTTCCCTAGGCCATTGAAAGTTTGTATCTGTTTGTTCTTCTTATATTTTTGCATTACTTACTACTTATACAGAAGTATAACTTCATGTCATTGATTTCTCTTCATGACCAGTAAGCCATAAATCAGCACCAAGACAAACAACTTCCAGTAGTATCGCCATGCATTGATATTTATCTCTGCAGTGGATGTGAAACAAGATGAATTACAGAAACCCCACCTACACTTGCAACACCTACATGTTTCTCAACTGTTTTTATGCCCATGCTATCTGAAAATGGATTTGGCATTAGAAATGTGCCTTCAAAACATTTATAACAATAAAAAGGCATCCCACTGAATTAATGTAAAGTTGTGACTGTAGGAGTTCATGCATAATTATGTTTCTTGTATACTATAGGTGATATTTATCTCCCTTAATTTGAATTCCCTGAAAGTCCAGGCTCTGTCCACCGTCAGTGGAGTGAGATGAGTAGTCCCAGGGCAATTCTTCCCGTCCTAAAAGAACTGCCCAAGATAGGTGGAATGGAGACACCTTTGGAAGCATATTTATCTCCATGAACTTAGAGCAGATCTTGCTTTTACATGGCTGCAGTTTGAGGAGATGAATCCTATTGATGGGAATGATTATATTAGTACTGTATCATGCTCTATGTGTAGAAGACATTGTAATAGTACTTAGTTTATGGGGCAGTTCTGAGGAAGAAGTATATTGTACCTGACTAACGAACTCTCCTGTGTGGAAATGCACATATAAATTCATTAGAAATTAAGGACAGATCGTCAACTGTTTTTGTCGCAGGCCGCTAAGTGTCACTCAACTGTACTGTTGCCAGCCTGAAGACATTAGGGCTATATGTTCCAGTCTTCCATAAATTCCAATGTGAGCTTCAGACAGAAAAAGAAGCAGGAAGAATCGTAGTGCCCATGGCCCATGTTAAATTATGATGTAGGTGGAGTTCCCTTAGGAGACCCTATCCTCCCATCTTCCAGAGAAAGGTGAAAAATCCCAAAGGATAGGAGGCTCAGCCTGCACTCCAGCATTGTTGTACAGTAAAATTAGCGACAGCTGTCTCACACGGTGCTCTCCTGGCCCTCTTCTTCCTGGTTTTCATTAAAATGCATCATTTGTTGTTGCCTTCCAAGCTGCTCGGTGTGATGCCCCTTTGAGGAGAGGCTGCGGTTGCTCTTTGCGGCTCTATCTTCCTTCCTGATATTCCTAGCATGGCTTTGTATGGGATGAATAAGTTGGGGGAGGCAATTCAACTGGAATTGTTTGAAGCAACAGATGATTATGATTTTCCATCGTGGATGTAAGTCCGGGCATTGCCAGGCAGTAACTCATCCTGGGTTCTTCTGATAAATTGGCTGATGGGCGCTGTATAGCCATGGTGGCTGCGGCAGCGAATCTTTCAGAATCGTTGCAAATGTGTTCATCTCCGAATAAAGCGATAGAGGCATTTTCTTCAGTGAAACCTTTGTGACTGATGCCACAGACCGGTTTGGCATGACTAAAAATTCACTCTGTCCATTTTCACTCAATGTCTCCTATTCAGCCTCACAATGTCCCTTTAATGAAACCATTTAGGAAAATGATTCTATTTTGTGGTAATACTGGCAGGCCAGGGAGGTTCATGCTTGTTAAGCAAACTGGCTGGTACGCTGACCAAATCACTGCTGCAATACTCGCTTTGAGAAGGCATTTACCACTAAGTGTTTGTTAGCACAGAGAGAACCCAAGCTGTTTCTAAACCTTTGCAAATCTAATACAGAGAAGTCTTATCCTGGAATATCTTTTTAGGAGGTGAACTCAGGAGCTATTAAGAGGCCAGGGTATTGTTAGCAGAGAGAAGAAAATAAAATACATGCTGAAAAGAGAACATAAGATTAAAGATAATAGTTCTGCTGTAGGGGCCCCTTTAGGCGATCAGGAAAAATAGAATAGGGTTTGTAATATTCTTCTCTTCCTCTCATAGCCTGGAGAAGTCTTCATGTGCAAAATATTTTTAATCTTGTTTTCTATTTTGAGACTGTTTCACAAAGTCATTTTTATACATCCCAGTATAAACACTGCAGCAGATTTAAGAGGGATTTTGTGTCTGTCAAAATTAAGTGCATCAGTCTGCGTGCGAGGCTGGGAAATGTTAGGAGGCAATCATAGTGAAAAACAAACATACAAAAAAAGCAAACATCAAGTATGGAATAGTTTTATGTTTCAGATAAGTGACTTTATTCCCAAGGCTGACTAATGACGGAGGAGAGAGAGGTTATTCGGTGGTTATCACAGCCAATGGATGACTGGGGCTTTGGGGTTCTTCTTCTTTGCTGACTCATTTTCTGGCCTTTAATGAGTCAAACTCTGTGTCATTGTAGTTCGCAAAAATGGCTGTAATAAGGATGTGTGTCCCACAAGCATTCTGAGTCTTAATTGACGTTGGTAAAATATTCTGATATTTTTGTTTGGAGACAACTAAAATGGAAATAGCATCACTAACAGAAGCACCACCTCTTTCCGTGTGAACGTTTCTGCAGGGAACTGCACTCTTGTGGACCTAAATCTTTAGGATTTTCTTTGCTTTCTTTCCCTTAGTTTTTATACTTTGTGGATCATGCAGAAGGCTGAGCATTTCCACTGGTGCATTCAGCAATGCCACTCGAATCTGACATTTTTATCTTCCATGTTTTTCTTTCTCCAGCGTGAACGCTTTTATATTGAAATTTAAGGTTTATCCAAACTGAGCTTTCTCCTTGACAGTTGCTGTAGCTCTGCTTTTGTATATGCTGCCAGGTCTTCGGGAGCATAAATGTGTTAAGTCCCTCTCCCATGAAAGTCGGGGATGACATTCCATTGATTTTCAGTAGGGCAGGATCAGATTCAATATTAAGAAAACTCCATTTCCTGCTAATAATCTATTTTGGTCTCCAGACAATTTGCAGAGTTGCCTTTAAAACAGATGTCTAAATCTGATCGTCTGCTTGGTTTGTCCTCTCTAAATAACCTGCAAAAAATTACATTTATAAGGTTCAGTCCTGCAGATTCTTATCAGCATTGCTTCTGCTCATTCAAAGGTGACCCTTTTTATAAATAAGGATTACTTCTTAGAATAGCGGCTGGCAGTATCAAGCGCTAAGATTCTTACAGCCGTTTGTTTGTATTTCAGACCGAATTTCATGTCAGTCAGCTGACTGCCTGATAAATAGATAATAAATAGATATTTAGATAAAATAGATAAAAAGTAGATAAATACCAGCTGAAGCCTGGTAAATAGAAAGCAGACAAATGAATTAATAGTGAACTCAACTGAAACAGGAAAGTTTGAAGAGATGCTAAAAGGAAAAAAAGTTCTTAGGCAAGTAGAGAACATGGCTTGAATGAGGGAGCATATTTCTCATGTTGGAGGGCACTTGTATTCCATGGTCCGTGATGCTCAGTGCAACACCACCCTATTCTAAGCAGCGGTCTGTAAATTGTATTAAATAGAATATAAGCAGGATCTACAAATGATTTGCAAACAGGGATTATGTAATGCAAATTAAGGGAAGTACTAATAAAGAGGGATAGAAATTGTGAAGCAGAGACAGGGTTATGGTACAGGTTCCAGGAAAGAGGCACTTCAGTGCTGAGCATTTCTTGCAGCATCTTTGATGAGATTTTGAGAGGTTCAGAGCTGGGCAAACACAAATCACAGGAGAAAAATTGGCAGAGATGCGGGGCATATTCAGACTGTTTTTCTACAGAAGCCTATCTTTAGCATCTGAATTTGAGAAAGTGATCAGTGATTCAGGCCACCTACAATCCAGCACTGCCAGACCCGGCTGTCTGCACTGTCAGTGGAGAAAAGCAGTCATGATACCTAAATTAGCTGCTGGGAGCAGATTATTCTGAATACAGCCCTGAATTTAGGAATGGAAGTAAGTTCTTGTACTGTTTAACTAAAGCAAGCTGTTGAAACAGCTGGGGACCCAAAAGGATGAAAGTGTGCATATTGCTTGGCTCCAATTTCCTAATTTAATAACTATGGAGGAACGTGAAAATCTGGTTTACTTGAAGGTAAAATTTAGGGGAAAAAATACAAGGAGAAAACAGAAAGTAACAGTGGTTCCTCCAGTAGCCCTACATACTTTGGGCAAGGATTTAAAGACATGCACGATGGGAACAATCTAATTATTCAGTGAGGAACCTTAAAACAGAAGAAGTGCAGTGAACAGGGCAGCGCTGTGGCCGGTAGCAGAAAAGGCCACATAATTGCCCGTAAGGTTGCGTTTAGCTGATCCGGCGATTCCGGCGAACGTACTTATCGGGAGTCACGTGCTCACTGTTGCTCTTGATCTTTTTGATATGGTTACTTGTTAGGAAGGTGCTTTTGTGATGTTTTGCTTTTTGTAGCTGTATTTTGGTTTTAACTCATTGTCGCGCTGTAAAATTTTAGCGCTAATAATAATTACAGGCAGATGTTAGTTGTCCCATGTGGGTCCATTATGCTCACTCTTCCTTGTTTTGTTTTTTTTT
>VZTL01002674.1:24317-41156 GCA_013400535.1 Scopus umbretta | reverse complement strand
CAACAACAACAACAAAAAACCCTCATGCCCATTTTTTCATGCAGTAACTGGTTAATTTCATAAATTTGATCCTCCCTCGGGAGGGTTATAATTTTGTATTATTTCTAAACAGTCTTTCTGTGCTACAGCTACTTTTAATAATAGCGTTCTGCAAGACGTGCCAGGGCTGTTCATCATGAGCCCTCGCTGCTGGGCGGGCAGCATCCGAGGAAGGGGGAGGCTTTGGGGCAGCCTGGATGAAAAAGCAACCCAAAATATTATTGGGGGGGAAAGATGGAGCATCACTGGCCAGGCCATGGTGGGTCCCTGCCCTGTGGCAGGGGCTGCTTGGAACACGGAGCTTCAAGGCTGAAAGTGGTGTCTCCATTCGAGCTGAGAGAGCTGAGGGCTTGGGGAGGAACAGAGTGAAAAATGGAGTTTCCAGCTGATGGGAAATACCACTCTCTTTCTTTTTACATTATTTTTTGGTGGTGTTCTTTTTTGGGACAAGAAGTCAAACCATCGCACCCATTTGCCAAATGGAAAATCTCTTCCTCCCCAGAAGCAGAATTAATTTTGGAAAGACCCAAATGTTTTGCTTCGGTGTTTCTGATCGCTGTAAAACGCTCTCACGTTGCCCTGCAGGAGGGATTTTCTCTCAGATTTTTCCCTGATTGCGTTGGATGGAATTTTCCATCCAATTCCACAGGAAAAAAAAAAAATGGACTTTGGAAAAAAGCAAGACTGGCCCCAGGAGCAGCATCTGGCTGAGGTTGGAGACCTGCTCCCCTGGGGAGGTCTTGGAGAAGGAGCAGTCCCCAAGGAGGACGGCAAGGTCCCCGAGCCCCATGGGGCGGTAGCTGCCTGCTGCTTTCCAAGCATCCCTATCGTGTGCCTGCCAGGACGTGCTTCCTTAAAGTTGTTTGAAGCATCGGGTTGTTTGCAGTGAGCGGTGGGCGCTGCCAGGCAATGCCTGCCTCTTCCCCTTCTTGGGCTTTCGGTGGGATGGGGTCCTTGGCAGGTGTGAACAGACGCGGCTTCATTTCACCTTCGTAATTTCTGCCAGCACATCCTTTTTGGCCGCCTTGCAAAGAAGTATGTACGCATCTACAACACGACTTCATTAAAATCGTTACTAGTCCAACTCATTTGTCGGAAGCAATGTGAACATGTGCTTTGTTTACTAAGGTAAAATCGCAGAGTCTACTGTTCTGAAGAGGAAAAATAGCTTTTAAAGTTTTTCTTAAAAGAATGCATTCAACAAAGATCTTCTGGTAATAAGTTGGGTTTTTTTCCACTAAGATTACATTTTCATTTTGTTTCATGATCAAATGGTTTAGGAATCTCAATCAGCCTGTTTCAAAGCCCTTTCTGCCTCCTTCAGCTGCCCTGGCATATTAATGAATTTGGAGGAAATTGCTAAAGGCTGAGCTTTGTGTGTTATTGCTCTAGATCAGTCATGTTTTCGCTTTATTTGTTACCAATGGAAGAAATAGAAATACCAAAGCATGATCAGACTGTAGTTTTAAAACATACCAGGGAGGTGAGAAGGTGTTTAGCTTTCCAGTGCGATGCCAAACTCCGTTCCTTTTCTTTCCATCGCAGTCCCAGATGGTGACCTCGGGATGCTTTTTTTAAAGCAGCAAGAGTAAAACACGGTGAATTATCTTTGCGAAAAGCCTGTGGGTGTTGTGTTGGCCACGGCCTTTCAGCTGTATCGGTCATGCAGAGGTGGCACCTGGTGCATGGAGAGCTCGAGCGGAGGGTCCCTGTCCCATTTGGACAAGTGGGCTGATGTGCCTCTGGAGCTGCTCTCGCCTGGCTCCATCAGCCCCTCGGCAGGTCCAAAGCTGGTCTCTCCAGGGCTATTTGCACCATGGGTGCTTCTCCTTCTCCTGCTGGACACTTTCTCTTGAAATGCTGGGTTTTTCAAGAGCTGGCTGTGTTCTTGTGAATGCAGCCGTTATTTCATGTTGCTTGGCATTTGATTAAGACAAGCAAAAAAAGGGGGGGAGGGGGGGGAAATCCCATTAAGATGCAGGAGAAACGAAAAGGAGAAATATTCTGAGCACATAACTGTCTGAAATAATGATATGGAGCATATTCTGTGAAATCTTAGCTCCTTCTGGACAGGGCTCAGGGAAGAGCGCTGAAAATGATCAAAGAGCTTGAAAAATGTTCCTCTGTGGGCAGCCTGAGACACTTGGCTTTGCTAATCTGGAAAGGGAGGTGAATTGTAAAGCAAAAGCATGCTGAAGAGGATCGCTCGGGAGGAAGCATCTCTCGTATTTCTCACGGTGTCTGTGCCGTTTCTCCTTCTGGAGCATCGGTCCGTCTGCCGTGATAGGGTTTGTGTCGGGAGAGGGGTGTGAAGGGGTACGCAGAGGCTTTGGGAAATGGGCACGCGCTCCCAGCAACAGACCCCTCTGCGCCGTGCTCTGATCGCTTCGACAGCGACATCCCTTCACCTTTGTGGCCGCAACCCTGTCCAACCCTACCCCTGGTACGCAAGTAAATACGTTGTGTGGTAAACAGGAGGGAATGAAGCCCATGGATGAATGCCTCTGCTTTCTCTGGGCTTAGCTGAAACAGGACATTTCCGGATAAAAACATCAGGGTTAGGCTTGTATTACTGGGTAAAAGACCAAGTACTTTGGCGAAAATCAGAAAAAGTCCATCATCAGGGCTGGATTTAAACCAGCTGAGAATCTCGTTTAGCACCCCTCTGCCCAAAAATTACACTCTTTGCGGCTGCTCTAGCTGCAAAAATTCTAATTATTTTGGGGATTGTGGAGCAAATCCACTAACCTAGAGAGCTGATGTCACGTCCCAGTTGTCCAAAATGCGCATTACTGGGTTGAGCAACACCTACAGGCACGTTCTGCTATTCCTTTATCCCTTCTGGCATCTCAGATGTTTACTTTCCTTTGCAGCTGGGAGGTAGGGAAGGCTCTGGCTGCACCAAGAGGCGATGAAGTGGAGGAATAACATGTCTGCAAGCTGCGCATTGCAGCTGGTACAGTGGGACGCGGACATCCAGCACAAACCACCGTTGACCTGGCCTTCCCCCAGCAGTGCTCGTGTTTCCATATTGTTTTCTGCACCGGTCAGGCACCATAGCTCTTTTTTCACCTGGAAGGGATTCGTGCAGCGCTCTGAGCTTCCGGATGCAACACTCACGTTGCAGATCAGAGAACAACATCTCTGCAGTCACATGTCTGCTCATCTTATGGTCAACTTTTGTCCAAAAGCTGAGCTACTCAGAGATAATATTTAATTTTTCACTGCAAAATGTTTCTTAAGTGTGCCTTGACCTTTTCAGATAAAACCCTGGCTAGGTGCTGTTTGGAGACATGGGGAAATTCTGCTCAGAGTTACAGTGGTATCCTGCTGGAGTGACCTGTCTTGAGTTGAGAACAAAATTTGGGTCCTGTCTGCAGGTATGAGTTGCTATCCTGTACCTTGAAAATGCCCAGCCAGGCCTCACCCCATAGCCTGTGGAATTAGATGAGAAATGCAGTCCGGGTTTCAACAGAGTTTGGATCGGTCCCCAAAACAGCACATTTCTTGTTTGCATTTCACTTCCTCATTTAAGATTAATCGATATAGTTCCCTGCTCAGCGCAGGAATGAGGGTGGAAGGGAGAACTCAACTCAGCTTAACCCCCAGTGTTGAAATCTGTGCGAGGAATGCCTCGTTTTATTTTCCTAGCCTTTCTTATCCTGCTTTTCTCCTCCTGGGAGCTGTTTGCATGAGTGTTTTGGTGTAGTTCTATTTTTGCTAGCTTCTCCTAATCCACCCAGCTCTGTGGGGTATACGAACATTTAACATAGTTTCGTGTCATTTCCATGTTGATCTTGCACACTGGAATTTTATTTTAATGAATTACATGTATATTTTACTCATGAAAGCAGGCAAAACGCAGCTTAAAAGTGAGAGGAAAAAAAACCTATCAAAAACTCTAGATAGGCAAAGTGGGCAGAGTCTGAATGTTTTTGAACATGCCACCATTGCCATCGATATTTTATCACTTGTGTTATGGTTAAAGGCATCTGCTGAGATCAACCTTTGAATGCATTTAATATGTAGTAATTCCCACACCAAAGAAAAGAAAACTACGGAGGGATCTTAGGCAATGGTACATGCTGCCGAAGTGTAGGTGTTTTGAGGCACACACCAAGACCAGGGCTGATCTACAAGACGTTGCAAGAATACAATAGAGAATCCATAGAGGAAGGAGAAGAATATACACTTTTGTGGCCCCAAACCTATTTGACCAGTGGAAGTCCTCATGCTGACTCCAGCCTGGTTGTGAATCAGAGGTGAACTTGCTAACATCTTCAGGGCATTGCTTACTTGTGAGGGTCTCCTGTTCTTGTGATGAGCAGAACCTCTTAGCAATTGTCCCCGCGTTTGGCGGTCTGTGGCTGCATTGAGATCCTACAGTCAGGAGAATGGTTCCCTGCAGTGAGATGTTTTGAGTGCATTCATCTTCTCTTTCCCTCAGATGAGGAAGAGGAGGCATCTGGAAGCGTGGGTAATGTAAGCGGCTTGTTTTTAGCTCTTGAGTAGCATTGAACATCATAGCAAGCCATCTGTGCTGCTTGAGGGTTTGGCGTGAACTGCCCCGTTCCACATGCACTTGGAGGTACCGCCACAGCCTCTGTTCTCGTGATGCATGGCTTCCTTCCTCCATGGCTGAGTGCCCACAATGCCTTGTGGGACTTGTGGAGTGTAACGTGGATAAAAATATTTCGGGGTGTTTCTTATTGGTCATTTTGACTTTTTATGGCAAATACAGGTCCTTCCACACATTCGAGTCTCCTTAGCCTCTCCTCGCTCTTGCATTGTTCAGAAGGGAGATGGCAGTGACAGTGCAGTGATCTGTATTAATGTTAAGCTAATGAGAAAGCATCTCCTGTCAAAACTGTTCGCATCCTATTGTGCAAATGAATTCAACAAGATCACTTAAAGATTTTTTTTCAAGCTTGATTGGGGTTTGCCGTTCTGCATTCATGCCTCATTTCCTAATAAAAGTCACTGTAAAGACAATTTTCAGGAGCGTGTGCATAGTTTGAGCCAATAAACACAACTGGCATGAGCAGAATGGGAAAGTGAAATGCAAATCAAATAGAGATGGATGGGAAAAACCATTGTTCTGTCTGCGGGAGAGATGGGAGAGCTAGGACGTTAATTAGGAGAGGAGTATTTGTAGTGATGTTTGACCCTTGCCTGCTTCCCCTTCTCTGAATTTTGAAGTTTTAGCACTACGTCTTATTTAAATCGGTAACGCAAGAGTGGTACGTGACGCTGTAGTACCCACTGGACAGCATCCGTTGTATGTCTGAAGTTATTTCACGCACAGCAGCTCTGAGTCTGTGCGCTCCTCAGGGCCAATGGTCCCAAGCACCTTTGTCTTTCACGCATTTTCCCTCCCAAAAGTCTTGGGGGGGGGGGGCGTGCCGCCACCCACCTCGCAGGCGGGTTGGTACCCAAGCGCAATACGCCATCCACGGCACCCCCTTCCCTCCTCCACACGTAAGTAACGAGCCAGCTGGCCAGGCTTATCCCAGATTTCTGCCCTAGAAATTCCCTTTTTCTGTCCTTCGTAAGAACTCTCTGAACTTTCCTGCTCTGTTGCCTTGGCGGTGTTGCAGATGCTCACGTTTATCCTTTGCTGCCCTCTTTTGCTTTCCAATAATCTGATACTTCAGCAGATTTGACGTGACTCCTGAAGCATGCTTTTCTGACAGGGTAATAAACAGAGCTAAAAAAAAGAAAGCAATTTGGACACTGGCAGTGCTTTTAATTTAAAATTGCCTAATTAATTTCATGGAGCTGCCTGGGACACCTGCATTATGTTCAGACCTGGAATAAAAGCATCTTTATTTAGAAATCTGCCCAAACCAATTTAATGCATTGGTGATACCAATATCAAGGCATTGCAATTCCTGTGGCCAAAGTTATCCCAGTCTCCAGGTACAAAACAACCAGGGCACCTGGGCTCAGGCTCCTTTGCAAGCTCAGAGCCACTTGCTGGCCTTGCCAATGCACGCAGTGTCCAGCTGCTTTGCTGGGGAGGCTTTGCAAAGCATTCATTTCCAGTGGTCCAATTATTTTTTGCAAATTGTGAATGGCGATGTCGTTTTTGGCTTGCAACTTGACTGTAGCCAGGGGAATTTTGGAAGAGACCTCACTTGTGCTAAGACTGCTTGCATGCCTCGGCGTCAAGTGGGGAATGTGTCTGAAGCCTTTTAAACCTGGTTAGTTTAGGGTTTGGGGTTTTTTAACAAATTTGATACATGTACCTCCATGGCATTGTTCTCAAAAATGGTTTGTCCCTTGATTGAACTGTGGAAAAACAAAGTAATCTCAAGAGAAACACAAACAGCCCCAGTGAGGAGAGCTGGGGTTGAAAATTGAGGCATAGAGCAAGGCATTTTAATTGGGTGTAATTAGAGTTTTTCCCTGGGGGTTGCGTGGGGTGGGTGTTGCTGCTGGCCCCTTTGGGTGACCTGGCTCCCAAATTCTCCATCTGCCACACGGGGACAGTAAGGCTGGAGCTGCTGGTAACGACCTCCCGGGTGGCAGCTTCTTGCGTTGTACAGCCCCGGCGATGTAACTTTGGCTGCCATCCTGCGGGGATGTAGGCATTTGCGGAAATATCGCAGGAATTAAAATGACGAGGGGTAATGGTCTCAAGTTGCGCCAGGGGAGGTTTAGATTGGATTATAGATATATAGATTAGATATTAGGAAAAATTTCTTTCCTGAAAGAGTGGTGAGGCATTGGCACAGGCTGCCCAGGGAGGTGGTGGAGTCCCCATCCCCGGAGGGGTTCAAACAACGTGTGGATGTGGCACTGCAGGACATGGGCTAGTAGGCACGGTGGTGTTGAGTTGACGGGTGAACTAGATGATCTCAGAGGGCTTTTCCAACCTTAACGATTCTGTGATTCTATGACTGTGATTTGGACCTTCATCCTGTAGGAAATTTTGTTTAACGGTTAAAAAAAAAAAAATCCTGAAGTGACATCATAATGCCCTTCTGATGCGTAAGTGGGCAAGCTGTCGCTTACCCAGTTAGTAAGTCGCTCTTATGTTTGCTGCTCCCCGTTTTGCAGGCTGGACGAAGACATTTGGTACCTGTTGGGGTAATTTACTGTTGCTGTGTTTGCTTTGGGTTCAGGCTGAGGTGACCCATGAAAGGCTGTGGCTCTCTTGGGGCAGTGGAATAACAAAGTACAGCCCTTCCTAAAGCTGCCCTCCCCACTTTTTTTTTTTATCGTCTAGTTATTTCTCACCATCCAGCACCATGTAAGAGAAGGCAGCTAGCTCTCCTGCATGACATATCGTGTTTCTCTTCCTTTTTTTTTTTTCATTTTCCTCCCTTTTTCCCATTTGCCAGATGAGATGCTTCTTCCTCAGGTTTCTCTGACTTTTATTTGTATTTCCTGTCCTCCACAGGCCATGCTTTTTCTTTGCAGTTATTAAAGGGGGCTTTGCAATATTGAAGATTTGGGCTGGTCTCTTGGCCCTGCAAAAATACACCTGTGCTAAGCGTAAGTGTATGCTTAACTTTGTGAGTGCAGGCAGGAGGTTTGGACCGAGGTTACGGATAAGCAGATGGGTACGTGTTTTTGTAGCATAAACGCTCAAAAGTGCAAAACTGAGTAAGCAACGCTTATTCTGTTGGTATGTGGCAATTTTGGAGGACATTTTCCACAGAGCTTTCCCAGGGCTGCAGCCCCAAAGCTCTTAGAAAGGGCACTGGGGAGATGCCAATCCCCGCTTCCAGAGACAGACACAAACCTGTGGCATCCACCGCTGAAAGGCAGCAGCAGTCCCAGGTGGAATAAAATGCTTAAGGAGATTAAAAAAAAAAACCACAACAAACATTCACCATCCTGGTTGAAAATAGATCAGCTTTAAGGAAGAGCCTTTAACCTTGGTCCTCTCCACATTATGGCCCCTTGAGCAGCTTTGGAAAAAGCTCAGGGAAGCTGCGCTCTCACGTGGAGGCAGGTGTCAGGAGAGTCTTCGTTGCACTGAATGAGAACTTGCGTCGCAACATCTAGAAGTCACACAGCAATTTTACCCGTGAGCTCAGACAGGTGATTGCAGAATGGGTCTGTGACTGGCTTGCAGCGGCGCGTGCTTGAGTTCTGCCCATAAAGCAAGGAGGGATGTTTCTGTTCCTGGGCATAACTCATGAGGGTTTTGTCCATTGGTGCTCCAAGGAGAGGGATTTTATGGTGTGAAACACTGAGCAGGGCTCAAACGGCATTTTTAAACACTTCCATATATCTCCTATATTTCCATATATTTCCAATGTTTCCAACTGCAGTTGTACCTCTGTAGCTGGAAGCATGTCTTCACTTGGCCTTTGCGACGACTTTCCTTGATGGGGCAGGTTGGATGTTTCTGGGTTTTTTTGTTGGTTTTGTTTGTTGGTTTTTGTTTTGTTTGAGGTGTTTTTGAAAGATCAGCTAGGGCAATTCAACAAAGTCAGGAAAGTTGCAACCTGAAAACTATGCATCCATCCTACTGAGCAGACATGGAATAAGCTGCTCTTCTGTTAGCAAGAGAAAATAAAGCTCTTTCCGCATACTTCTGTTATATTTGCGCGGAGTGAAATATATCTTTTTATCCGTGTTTAAAGGCATCGTGGTAACAAAGACTGGAACAAGTTTTGAGGTCATCGTGCAATGCTGCAGCCCTTGCAACGGGAGCTAACTGTAACATCTTTCAAAGTGTTCTCCTGGGGTCCATATGTGTAGACTGGTAAAGCTGTTAACGTTCCCAATTAGGTTTTAATTTATCTTAGTTTCCTCAGCGTTGCCATTAAAAGTCACACCATACAGTCATTAAACCTTAACATTACAGTCGCAGAGTTTTGTCAGGTGCTGGCCAGCAAATCTAACTATGGACGAGCGGCAGAAACTGGACTTTAATTCCAGCTTTAAAAAAAAAAAAAAAAAAAAAAAGTGTTTAAATGGGTCAGGAGAATTTACCCTGGACATCTGTTTGACGTATAACGTGAGGATATTTAAAAGTCTTTTAAGAAAAACAAATAAAGGCTTCCACATTCCCAAGGACAGAAACCATTTAATCTACTGGTACAGTCCTTTCAAGAATTTACCATTTTGGCAGGAGATATATGTCATTAAAGAAACAACCAATAAGATTTATTACGGCTAATTTATGTCTGTAACAGCTAAGACATGGTTTTGGGTAGTAGAGCTCACCACGGGCAGTATTTTCCTTCCTGCACATTCTTATTGTTTTAGTTTATTACAGCAGCACGTCTTGTGAGATCATTTATTGCTTAACACGATGGTACGACGAAGCCATTTATTACTGGGAGACATCAACACATTGAGTGAGATCACTCCTTTTCCTTGGGGTCAGTGTACTGGAGGTGATGAAATCATGTATTTATCTACAACTTATTAGATGCATTTGATTGACTGGGGATCAGTTTTTGTTTAACCAACTGTGCTGATGAGGAAGTTTCTCGGTGTACCACTGCAATGTTTCAAAACAGCCGTTAAAATAATTATCATAATATGGGACCACGGGGCAGCCCTGTAACACATGTTTGCAGCAAGAAGAGGACAGTTCTAGCAACTAAAAATATAAGCCAGATGGAAAACTCATCCAGCTCCAAGGGGGAAAAAAGCTGAACCTGTTGTAGGTTTTTTTATAAATTGGGAATGGTACAGTAAATGTTTGGGATAACCCAAGTCACCAGTAGGTCTTTCCTGCCATTGGTGAACTTCTGACCTTATTTCCTTGGAGGGCTGTTAAAATGAAGTCAGAGGGCAAGCAGAGTTATTTGCCAGTGCCGTTTTCACTTGTGTGGTCTAGAAAGTTAACAGATTCCCCCCACCACCACCCCTTCCATGAGACAGACACAGTGATGAGGGGAAAGAAGAGATAGCTTAATTAACCTTCCCAAGTTATTCAGGGAATAGGGAACAGCAGAGATGAGTCTTTCGCAGCATCCTGCGGGATGCCAGACTTCTCTATGATGGTTTCAGCACGTGGGCTGGCTGGGTGACATAGGTTACTGGACTGGAAATTGCTGTTACTCAGTGCCTCCATCAGTGCTTCCCAAACGGCGTTTCCATTCCACCAAGGAAGACGTGTTTGATGGTTGAGGACAACATTTTATGAGATATTGGGTCTCCCCAGTGGTGTGATGGTGAATAGTGGCAGAGGGAGAGATTTACTGCTCTGGTGTTTCAAATAGATGGGGAGAAGTCTCTGGTCAGGAGAGAGTTAATTCCCTTTGTGCTCACACTCAACTCGCAGACTGGCCAGGAGGGTGGTTTGCAGGATGCCGAGCATCTTGAGGCAGGAAAAGAGCATCATGATGGTTGAGGTTCTCACTTCTGGAATAAGACTAGAGCTGGCAATAGTTTTGACAACTTGGCATTAAAGTGAGAGTTTACTTGGTAGCTGGATGAGTCAAAATAGAGCAAAATGAGCAAATAAGCTGGAGTACCTCATGATGTCAGAAGATCATCTGAGGGCAAGGTCTTGTGGTCTGGAGCTGGCCTGGAGGCTGCACCAGATGTCAGTGTCTTCATCCTCTTGACCATAGACTGCAACCTCTCCTTACGTCTCCTTCCTGCTAATTGCATTGCAAAGTCTCTTATATGATCCTGGTGTTCTTGGGACCTTGTCCTGAAACAAGCATTGAGTGTTTCCAGAGCATCACATTAATAATGACGGCTATCAAACCCTAGTTTATGCTTTTGATGACTCTGTTGGACGATGACACAGCATGGCAATAGTGTTTCTGCATGGTCTTCTGCAAGGTGACACCTCTGACACCTCAATCAAAGTCATAAGCATCCTGCTCCTTTGCAGGTTGGTGTCTCCAACTCAGCTTTTGGGAAAAACGCAGCCAGCTGCCTTTTTTGCCTTGTTAGTGTTACACAGTGTTTCCCTAGGAAAATAGAGACCAAAGAGTAAGCGTCTGTAGTTCTGCTGTTTTGCAAATACTCATTACTCCAGGCTTCTCTGGAAACAGGGCTGTTGATGGCCACGGATGAGCCATGATAATCTGTACTTGGGTATTGTTCAGTGCATCTGCTGCTGGAGAAGGAATGGGACTTTGGTTCTGGAAGCCAGAGACACGGGCAGAAGGAAATGAGGCTGAGTGGGGGGAGATTAGCCCACGTTGGGGTAAGCGGATACATTTCCTAGGGGAGACTGGGGCAAAGCAATAAAAGGCAGGCAGATACCTACCAATGTCTCCATTCCCATCCAAACTCAGTTAAGGAGGGCACTTAGAGAAGAAATCCTTAGCCACTAGCTTTCCTTATTCCCTTCCCTCTGCCCTCAAAGCCGTGCTCTGGGAGCCAGCTTGGGCTTTCATGTCATTTGGAGGGAATGTGCGGGAAATCCTAACCACTGCCTGCTTTGGCTGGCGTCAGGTACACCTGAGCTTTTTTTCCTCTCAATGTTCTGGCACAATAGGTTTCCCTGTTACTACTCTGATAGCCTAAATAAACATTATTAGCCTCTCTTAAACATGCATCCCGTAGTTGCACGGACCTCTCTGCTTAAGCCCTTTTCAACAGGAGAGCGTTGCTTTTCCTTTTTATAAAAGGCTTTTTTTTTTTCCTCCTGCTAAAATCAGATCATAATTAAAGAGTCCACATGTGCATACCATTCCACCGATTGATTCATGAACTGCTCCATTAATTGTTTCCTACCAACATCCGAGTTCATTGTCTTTTCACTGCATCCCAGCCTTGCTCTGAGCTCATTCCCCGGGTTACAAGCACGGGAAGACGACGTTCCAGGGGCTGAAATTACCACACCGGCAATATCGGGCATCTGACGCTGGGAGGATGCTCACATCCAACCAGCCGTGCACAGGTTAATGTACTGCTCATCTAGGTCTAATCGCACGCGATGAATTAGCACGAAAAGCAGTGGCAGCAGGCAATCCGAAACGGAGCTGAAGGGTAAATAACAGGCAGCATGTTTCACTTTATTGCTGCACTCCAGCAAACAGCAGACATATGTTCCCTGGCATGATACAGCTCCACGGGCCGAGGTAGATCTTACAAACCACCAACTACTTTCAGCTGTGCCGGTGCGATGAAATGTTTCAGACATATGGTCCCAGGGCTAATCCGTACATAGACAATGCCTGGAAACAGGGAGAAGGCGTTTGGGAATGAGTGGTACATGTAAGTGGATTCCCGGAGTCTGAGGTACCATGGGGTGCTGTGGATATTGGAGGGGGGGGGGGGAACCCTCCTGCTAAGATCATGGTTCAGCAATTTGGGGATTCAGCGGCAAGCTTGAGTATTTGCCCCAAAAAACCCAAACCGAAACCAACCAAGCAACCAACAAGCCCAAAATACTAAACCCCTTGCAAAGGATGAATTATCTCCCCCTCTCCTAATGTTTCAGCCTGGGTCAATTCCCTTTGGAGCAATGCGATGAAGTCAGCTCACTGGGACATGTAAGAGGTCCAAAGGTATCCCAGTGCCTTGCCTCTGGGTGTCACCAAAACATTGCAGTCCCAGTACCGACACGGTGCATTGCACCTTCTTCATATGCGTCGTTTGCTAGGGATTTGGGGAAAATCCCGGTGGTTTGGTGATCTGTTGTATAAAAGAGAAGGTTTTTCTGAGGGTTTGCAGAATTATAATGGAAAGCCCACCCTCTTCGTCTGTAGCAACTGGCGCTTGGGTGATTTCATGCTGCAGGGAAATGAAGCAGAGCCAAGGAGTTGGTCTGGAGTGGGAGCCGGTCCCTGTTGGTTCCTACTGCCCTCCTGGCACAGCCTGTCCAGGCCAGCCAGTTGGCTCAGGTGGGAGCGGAAGGACCCACAGCAGCAATGTCCAACAGTGTGAAGGCTTAGGAAAGAGTGTGAAAACTGAGCAAGTAAATAGGATTTTTTTTTTCTCTTGTGTTTTTCCAGCCTCCAGTTAATATGCTAGTATATATGTACTCTCCCAGCTGCATTAGACAGAAGGTCCTACTGTAATGCTCTAATGGTCCCTTCTGACCTTAAAAATCATTGACATTACCTGGTTTGGGGCGGGTGGTTACAAATTTGTCTGTGTGCAGACCTCTCCTCGTAGCTTTGTAAATCCAAGAGTTCTGTGGCTTGAAGGTCTCAGCCATGCTTTGATGAATCTAATTTCTCATCCAGATGCAGTGATGCTCACTGGTCTGAAGGCAAGTTCTTAAATCAGGGTAGCCGAATATTCCTGGGGCACACTTAAATCAGCTTTAAGTGACTTAATTCAACTCAGGCTGATTCCTTATCGATTTAAATGACTCATTTAATCTAAACTTTAATGTCAATCAATCTTTCTACCTTGCCGCTCTCATCTTCTGAGGCCAGAGAAATGGGATCCAGCTGTTTGTGTTTAGGTCTGTGACTGGCTGCCAAGGCAGAGAAATGTGCGTTTTTTCGGTGTGCAGTTATCCAAACATTCCAGAAGGTTAGCTTCCCGCGCGAGGAGAAGCACGGCATGGCATCCCTGACAAATAGGAATGGAAGGGGTGTGGAGAGGTCTTCTCATCCAGCCCCACCGCAGAGTGGGCTCAGCCACACCAAGCCCCTTCCTGGCAGTTGCACTCAGGGTCTTCTCCTGCCGCAAGTGATGGAGACCTCACTGCCTACCCAGGCAAGCTCTTGCTGAGTTTCTCTGACTGTTACAGAAGGTAGCTGGGTATTGAATCCATATCTTCCTTGCTGCAACTTAAAATTATTTCTTTTCTTGTCCGTAGTGACATGCAGAAGCTTCATCCCTTCCATTTTGCAGTAGCCTTTAATACTTAACAGTTTTCCTGTGTCGTCTTGGTTTTCTCTAAGCTGAACAACACCATTTGCTCCTTCCTTCCTTGGGGGTCACGTTTTCCAGACTTCTGCTCATTCCTGGTACTCTTCACCAGCTGTCTCCAGTGGGTCCATCTCTTTCTCAAAGCACAGGACTTTGCAAAACATGCAGTACTAGCGTCACTTTGTTGATTTGAAAACTGAGCTGTGTAAAAGGGTAAGGACAAAACCATCACAAATATAAATGCAAAATGAAGCACTAGAATTTTTAGTTAAGTATGAAAACAACATATATCTCCAGAAACTCTTCCCTGTGCGGATTCAGCGGGTTCACAATTCTTTGCCTCCAAGGCATCGATGTCCAGCACTAGGCACCCACATCTTGAATGTTTTGGATAGACGGATGACAGTGGAGTCCCTGGCCGGAGGAGGTCAGTGCTCGGCCTAGCAGACTGTACTCCCTTCTTGCTGCCAAAGATCCTAGGACAGACAGTTACTCATTAATTGGGGACAGAAAATAGGAAACTTGTTGAGTATTCCCATTCACATCTTGGATAGTACTACCCACTGACACAGGTGAGGAACTGTTGGAGAATATCCAGAACCCTTCAGGGAAACAGCTGATAAACCCACATATCCCAAAATAGGGAGTCAGCTATGTATTTCAAACTCCAACAAAAACAGCAAATGAGGAAATTGCCTCCATAACCAATGTAAAGAATTAGCAACAAGTGGCCATATGTATCACAGCTCAGAAAAAAAAACCAACAAACCCTAGGGATGAATTCATCTAGGGTCTCGCATCAGCCAAGAGCTGAACCATGAAGTTAACTTTGTTCCTGGGGAGGTCTGAGCAGGCGTGCTGAAGACCATGGGATGGCACACATGCCTCCAGCTCTGCACCAGCCTATGTACCTCCCTGAACGGGCTGTCCTGAAACCTGAGAGCCCCCTTTCCATTTCTCCGATGTGTGCAGACCTCCTGAAGCCGGTTTCAATTGTGGTTGCAGCAAGAAGCACGCTTGAGTTGCAGTGCCCTGCCAGCCCAGCTCAGATACTTCTAAGATGGCACATCTACCATAAATTTTCAACTCCCGTCCTCTTTTCTCCAGCATCCAAAAATTCCTTCTGTGCTGAAAATTGACACATATGTTCTTGGCCGGGTAAGAACGTTTTTCCACCAAATTTGAAAGGGGAAAAAAAATTAAGTTCAGCTGGTTTTAATTTAAGAAATTGGTGGAGGGGGTGTACGTAGGTATTGAAATGTTTGAAATCTCTTGCCTACACATACCCCTCTTTGTTTGTTTGTTTTCGTTTTGCTCTGAGCTGTTGAAATATTAAATATTCTCTGGTTCAGCCTGCAAAAAGAGCCTGGTAAGGTGAATCCACACCATCCCTCTGCATTGTGACTTTGGGGCAATGTAAATCCTCCTGCTGTCTGTACAGTTGCTGAAGAATTTCGGGGTGTTATTTTGTCTTTACTCAGGCAAGGCTGTACAGTTCTCCTTAATGGATATGGGGCATTTGTTTGTTAGTGTTGGCTGATTATGTATTTCTTGGGACAAAGGACTGAATTTTAGTTTCTTGTGCCCTATAAGAGCGCTTGGCTGTGGTATCAACCTCTGACCCAGTCTTGGGTTTTGTGGCCTCTTGGAAATTTTACTTTTGGCTAAAAACCAGGCTGTGGGAGAGTCATCAAAGAAACCCTGTGAACCATGATGGTTGGGATGTGCACGCAGGATGAGCGGTTCCTGGATTTAGGACTTCAGGTTAAATCAGCCGTGTCCTGATCTGGGGGCTATTTCAGGGAATCAGGACCCTAAGGAGAAGACTGGTGGGGTTTATCGGGGTCATGGCCCCTTCTCCCCACAGGCTGGATTCCTTCTGGCTGTTCCCAACAGTCTGCTGCTTTCCCAATTCCATCTCTTCCTCATTAAACTATGGAGGCTCGCCACTTTCCCCAACCCATGTCTTCCATTGCTGCTTCATCCTTAGCCTGCAGTCTCATCTGTGATTTATTGTCCTATCAGCCATGGACCTAAAAATAGATGATTGCCTTCCTGTCTGCATCCACCATTCACATCTCTGAAGGTTTATTGCCATGGTCACACTTGGGCTGCTCCAAAAGAAGCTGGGCACTTTTCTTTAATCGAGCAGGTCAGGGTTTTATGGGCTCGGACCGTTCTCCATTCTTTCCTCTGGTTCTCAGTACTCCATCTCAGACCGCTCTGGCCTTCAGCAGAGCCATGTGTCTTGTGGCAATGCACTCAGTGATGCAAGCAAATGCAATCGCCTATTTTTTGTGGGGCTTTTTGTTTGTTTGTTTTGCTTTTTTTTTTTTTTTTTTAAGCAATAGCAAGGTATACTCCACCTAGGCTCCATTAGGTCTTGGTTTTGGTTCTTCTGCAGACCTGCCGCTCTGCCAGATGCTTCCCCTCCCAAATTTCTGCAAATAATCTTCAAAAACTGGAGTAATGGCCTTAAAAATAATGGCACGTGGTTGGGTCCTTCAGGCCTGGCTACCGGGTACCAATGCAGCATGCAAGCCTGGCCAACAGCAGGAGTTTGGCCAAGCTGGAACACAGCCAGTGCAAAGAAGTCTCGTTGATTTTATTTTTGGCACAGGCAATTAAAATAGTCCCTGTAATTCTAATAGTTCTCCAAGCTAGATCATATTTTATTTGTGAGCTCTTAAAATTTTAGACTCTGTTGTATTCAGTCCATGTGAAAAGTGGACAGTGCTGTATTTTAAGTATAATTATGTGGATTTGAAAGTTTCCTTTTTCATTCTTTTTACTGTCGGAGCCTTAAACGCTGCATGGGCTATAATCAGCTGCAAAACATATCCATGTGCGATACACATGGCCAAAGTATTTCTGACTGCATCTCTGTCCTAACAGCACCACTGTACTCTGGAGCAGCCGGAACTTGGATTTCCGCTCCAGAAGAAATTCTTGCCTTTCACATGTTGTTTTCATGCTCAATCACAAAACAGCAGATTCTTTTGCTAGGCTTCCCCACGCACTCCCCACCAGAAACAATCG
>VZTL01002674.1:4143-24308 GCA_013400535.1 Scopus umbretta | reverse complement strand
CCCCCCCCCCCCCCAAACAACATTATAGAAAATTATCTTGGATCAGCCAGAGTGCTGTTTAGACAAAAAGTGAATCTCTTAATTTTTGATGTTGGCTTAATTTTTATTTAGACATTTCAAAATGGTTTCCAAGGAGACCATCAAGGCATCCTGCTGCAAGACGTCCTCTTTTGTTTCGGTGTTTTATAACAAGCTTTTCAAAGGCAGGCTGGTCTCCTAGAAAGTTTCATTTTTTAACGAGATGGCAGTCACTAATGGAAAACACTCCATCAAAATCATCTTTACAAACTTCAGCTATATTCTCCCCAATTGCTGCTTCTGGTTTTAGATTACCACTGGTATCATAACTGGTATTTATTTAATACGGTGCTATGTTTCTGAATAGCTAGTGGGAGAAAACATCTGTTTGGGAGAAGAGCATATTAAAATAAGAGGAATCATTTGCTTTTCAAAAAAAAAAAAAAAAGAGGTTAAAATATGGACATATGGGTATGTCACTTGGGGAATCCTTATGCTCCAGGCACACACGTATGTGCATTCGGTCTCCCTTGGAAAGAAGGAAGTTCCCAAACTATTTAAAACCTTCCCAACAGACCTCCCACAAATGATAACTTCTTGAAAGCCCAAACGTCTCCAAAGATGTACGTGGCTTCAAAAGGGAATCCCCTCCAATGATTAGAACCGTACAGCCTCCCATCTGGATTCAAGCTCCAATAATAAGGGTCAGGACCTTGTCCATACGTAGTAAAAAAAAATACTGTAAGAAAGCACTTTTTTAGTACTTCCAGATGCAGGGAGAACATTTTTCTTTTTGAAATACAATGAGAAAGCTTTGTCAAGCTTTTTTGGAAACAAATATATAGGCAAGCTCAGCGAAGAAAAACATTTTGCCAAATAGTAAAGACACGTTAGGACAGGTGAGTTTAGGGGTTGGCAGCATGACGAGTTACCAAAGGCCAGCAATTTTTGAACTGTACTGTAAATGGGATTTATTTAAATCAAATGGGGAATCACATTTTAAATAGATTCATAGATTTTTCAGGCCAGGAGGGATCATTAAATTTTCTAGGCTTTTCTCCAGTATAACCTAACTCATTGAATTTCCCCTCTCAGTTACTCCTGGAGAAAAATAGGAAAAAAAATAATTAAAAACCCTAATAACTTGCATTTGGATGATATTTTGGAAGACCTACTTTAATCAGACTTGGTATCACGACTTCAAAAGCTGCAAGGTCTGCCACTCCAGCCGGTCATTCAGATGGTCAGTCCCACGTGCTTTGTTTCATGTTTGAGTTTGCCTGGCTTTAGCCTTCAGCCATCTACTTCTTTTTATCCCTTTTTCTTCATGATAAATAAAAAAAAGCCACCCCCACCCTCCAAAAAAAACCCCCACCTTTAAGCACATGGTAGTTTTATTTCACAAAGGTACTTATGCACCATAATCAAATCACCTTTTCATCTTCTTTTTGATAAGTAAAACAGCTGATGCTCCTTGAATCTCTCTGGTTTTAACTTAAGCCCTTGAATAATTCTTCTGGCTGTCCCCTGAAGTATACCATTCAAGCGTGCTCTGAAGCTTGGGTATGACTTCCTTTCAAAATGTGCCATGAGGAACAAAATTAAACGAAAAGAACACTTCCCTGAGAAAAAAGAAGGTATCTGCGTGACTGCAGACAAGATAACGTTGCATGTGTTTGCCAATTTCAAACGTGGATAACTGGATGCACATGGAAAATAATTCAATTTCCTTGAAAAATTAAAATAAGCAAAATATTTTTCAACACACTTGGAATTTGTCCTTGATTTTTTTAAAAGCAGCAGAAGTAGAAGCATTTCTTAGCTTTGTTTTTATGAGGTTTTATATTTTATTATATATACCGCATGTTTTGCCTGGATTTTTTGGTTCATAGGGTTTCCCTCTGCCTTTTTTAACCTTAATCCCATTTAAAGAATGAGAAAAAGAAAGGAAAGAAGATGAAAATGAAAGAAAAGGAAAGATTTTTTGTGTTCTTAACGGGCAGGAAAAGGACTTCATTCCCCTGAAAAAAAAAAAAAAAAACCAACAAAAACATTGGTTTCTTTAAAAGCTGCTTTGGTGGGGGGAGAAAGAGCTTCTTAAGGGATTTTTATTTTTTTAATTCCCCCCATTCTGGCTGCCCTAATTGTGCTGTGAAGGCCAGCAGTAGGATGGCAGGTTTTCTGGGGTTTGATCATCGCACCAGGAGGACAACAGGACTGGGTTCGTATGGAGCGGCCGCATGCAGCGCAGCCCCGGCATTCATCTTTCTCTTTTTGTCACCTTGCCTGGAGCATCCTCCTGCCCTTAATATCAAGCTTGAGCCAAAACATGGGAGATCTTGTCTGATGTGGGCTGGTTAAGGTCTTGGAAAATTTTGTGCGAGCTTAGTTCTACCACTTTTGCTCCTCTGAAACATAGCTCCAGGGTCAGTCCCTGGGGCTGGACTGTGTTTGTAGACTTGAGGTGGGACCAGGATGGCAGATCACCAGGACCTCATCCCGGCAGCATCACCCACCTCCATTCCCTGCTTCATGGGAGGAAACAAGGCTGGGACGCCGCAGCAGCTGGAGCCAAGTGAGCACCATGGTTGGTGCTAATCACGCGGTTGGACTCAAGTTATAGGTAGAACTGCTGCAGGTTGAAATACCCCCAGATTTATCCAATTTTTTGGGCTGGAATTTAGGTTGGAGGCTTTATGGGTGTCGTTAAGAGTTTATGCATGTCCAGTGCAGTGGTAATTCCTGAAAGAGGGCTGTGAATCTGGAAAACTCAAATACATACATAACTCCAGGGCACCGAAGAAGGATGACATGTACTCTACAGGCAAATTGAGCACAATTTGCTTAGCTTGGGAATTCATTTGCTCAATGACTTGGATGTTATCGATACGATCAGCTCTGCCTGCTGGCTTTGGCAGTTTTGCACCACATTGCTGTCAGTGGGGATTTATCGTGACAGATGGTGGGGTGCAGTCATGAAGGTGAGACGAGAAAATGTTGCGACTGCTGAAGGACAGGTTTAAAATGCTTATTTCACATGAGTCTAGTTAGCCTTCCTCTATTTTTAAGGCAAGAGCAACAGGAGTGCAAGGGCCCGCCAGGTCATGGTGTGTTTATGAAAGCTCAATTTCCTGGAAACGTGGGACCTTATGAGACTTTTGGTTTTCGTTTTTAAAAACAGCGTGTTTCTAGCCCGTGTGACTGCTGAGAAAAACTCAACAATATCATCTCTGTGGATTAGTAAGGCTCAAAAGGCATTGGAGAGCGAAAAGAGGAGCTTTTCAAGTGCCTTCACTCTGCAGCTGATTCCACAAATGTTTGGGTCCTGACTCACCATTTTGAATGTTTTTAGTCTTGGCAGTGCACGTCTGGTAAGCGCTTTGTGAGATCCAATTCTTTCAGAGACAGTCTAGATTTTGATGGTGTTTTGCTTGGTTTGGGGTTTTTTTGGTTGAATTTCTTTCCCTTTTTTTTTTTTTTTTTTTCTCTTTTAATTTAAATGATCCTTGCTGATTTTGTACCATCGTCAGCCAAATACTGTCTTGGTTACTGACAAGTACTAGCAGATTATCTAAAGGAATGTCAAAACTGATGGGTGCCTTTCGCAGCCTGGAATGAGCCGTAGTATCCTGTTGTTGATAGTCCAACAGTTTATTACGAATGCTTCATTTGTCTTGCCTGTTTCGCATGGTATGATATTCAGGAAAAAACTTTAATTAGCAGTGTATAACTACTTGCATTTAACAGAAAATGTGCCTGAAAAATTAATGTGGCCTTTAAAGGTACAATCACCTGAGATGAACTCTGACTCCACTCATCCTGGGCTGGGAGAAGAGATGTACTAATTAATACTGTGCTGTTAATAACACCGGTTCTGCGGCCCCTTCGCTATCCCGCACGTCTCTGGCAGGCAGAGCGACAGGGCAAGATGGAGCCGAGCGGTTCTCCGAGCAGCGTGTGGAGTCCAGTTTCATCCATCATGTCCTGTGCGGCCGCTAAGTGGAAGCATATTGCGGGACCCCGAGGCTCCCCGCCTGCACCAGGGTGCTGCCGGGACACTGCAGCCGCTTGCTGTACCGGGAGATTTTTATTTAAAAAAAAAAAAAAAAAATCTGTGCAACTTCCTGGCCTTTTTGCTTGTCACAGTCTTGCCAATTATTGTATAACCCGAATGCTAGCTTACTTCGTTTTGCTGTATGTTAGTTCTTTGGAACAATTCTGTGCTGATAAAAAAACTAGCATTTTTTTTTTGAATGTGAGGGCTTTAGCTTTTCTTTAACTTTTCCGTTAGCTTGAAGAGGAATCCTGCGCTACCAGTTCTGTAAATATTTTTAAATTTATACCCGTGTGTTGTATATGGTCTATTTGGTCTTTAAAACTTTTGCCTAATCTCAGGTCTTAAAATCAACGTTAGTTTAGTTTCCAGAAGGAAGCAAATGCTTAAATATGCTTAAATGCATAAATTGGTATGTTAACACCATATCAATTCATAATATAAACTATTGCACACCAATTATATGCGTGTGATATAGCGTGCATTCATGTGCACGTATGACCGTTTAGGTCACATCCCAAAAACACGATTGGGCGTAGGAACCAGCCTGCGCAAGCAGTGCCCCTGGTCTTGACAAATGACGCTTGCAGCATCACCGGCCATGAAGGGGGAAGAGTCGCAGCCCAGGGCCTTCCCTTTCTCGGGGGGGTGTCGCAGTCATCGTCCTTCTCTGCTTTTCTGACCTCTGCTTTTCTGGGTCGGGGTGTCAGCCACCACATCTGCCAGAGCTGCAGGTCCTTCAGGCAGCGCCAACTTCTGCCTAGGTCTCCTCATCTGTGTCTAAACCTTGCGAGTCCCGCCTGCCCTGCCTTGCACTGAAGCCAGCCCTTCCTGCTCATCCAGGGAATTAACTCTCCCATCCAGGCTATCCCCACCATGCCCCTCAGTGATTGCAGCATCTTTTCCCCTCTGACGAGTACGGGCTTCCCTGCCTGCCTCCCTTTCCCAACCCCATCACTCAGCACTTCTGCTGCTCCGTTCTCCCTCATGTCCAAAGTCCTGGTGGTGGTAATGAGAATCTCTTCCTGCCCTTTCCTCATCCTCTCCCTCCTCTCCTGCTTAGTGTCAGGTTGAGGCATGCACCATCGCTTCCCAATTACCTTTTGTGCTTTTTCCTCACCCTTGCAGGGGTTGGTCCCTGTAAACGTGCACCAAGCTACCCTGCTCTGACCTTCTGAGGCCCTCCTTAAACCACACCACGATACCTGCAGGAGACTTAGCCTGTAGTACAGCTTTTTAAAATGCAATTTGAGCTGCTCTCAGATGCTCCTTTATTGCTTTTTATGTTATTTAAGGAGAGGAAAAAAAGGAAACAAAGACCTAGCTGTGTAGATTCTCATTTCACTTGCAGTGCGGCTTTCAAGCTGGGAATTTGGTCTGCTGAGTCCAAAAGGTTAAATACCACACAGAAATAGTTTATACCCGTGTCAATGTATCTAATATTTAATTATGGAGTAGTTATATTTGCTAAAAGCTCAAGCCATGCATCAGACAAGACCGCAGAGACCAAGAAAGGGAAAGGTATGTTGTCTAGCGATAAATCCACGGAAAAGGAGGCGTTTGCACACCCAGCTGCGGTGGCAGGTGTCGTGGGAAGAGGTCACCAGCGCCGCCGCCCCCACCACTGGCCAGGGAGGATATCTGCTGCTCCGGTCCAGCACCGCGACTGCTTTTTGTGAATATTTGGAGGCTGGATTAGCTGAAGTTTGCTGTAAGACCTCCATGAGCTATGCCTTTGCCAACAAGGTCTGCTTGGAGTAACCAGGAGGAGCTATGGTGGTGGATCTCAAGAGGCAACAGCTAGGTTAGCCACGGATTAGCTTTGACAAAACCACTCCAACCCCCATGAAATACATCACCCTAACTTTGCCCTTGTAGGGACACCCCATCTCCAGCAAGTACTCTCCAAATATTCTAAATGTCACTCTTTGCAAGGAATTTACATCAAATTTGTCCCTTCTAGCAGCAGTACCAGCTGTGAGCCTTTGAAATGGTCCTTACCCGGACTTCTTCCAGACTTAAACCAAACACATTTGTTTCACTGGAAAGCACTCGTCTCTTCTATTTGTGCTTTTTGACCTTTATGGCTGTTGGTCCCTATTACTGGAAAGGCTTCTACCTCTCCAGAAGAAACTAATTTAGCTCTAACTCCTCATCTCAGAGGTAGCTGTGAAGGAGTAGAGAGGTCTTTTAGCATAGCCATTCACCATGAACACCACAGGTTATTTTTCTGTAGCCTCCCAAGCCTCCATGAATCAGCGTCTTTGCAACACAGAGGGCAAATAATTGCAAAGCAAGCGTGGTTTTTCTATACACATGTTGCTGTTTTGCGTGCATGGAGCTGAGTTTTTAGAGCGAGTGGCGGAGGCACAGTTGTTTTGCTAACAACGAGTAGTTTGATTCTGCAAGAGTTAAAAGAAATACCCAGATTTTCTGCATTCCGCTTCTTCAACTTGATTTCAGCCTGTCTGGTTGCTTAGTCATGGATGGATTTCAAACTTTTGATTGAAATATGGACAGTATGTGATTTAATCGGTACTTGTTTTATCTGCAATGCTCCGTTTGAACTCTTTGTAGCATGCTGTATCTTGGCATGTTCAGACATGCTTCAAATTTGCCATCTGGTTTTGGAACTGAGTACCTGTTTCTTTTACGGTTGCACTCCATATCCCTCGGGGGGTCTGTTTGTTTGCTTTACCGTTTTTTGATTTGGGATTCCGCTAAGGACAGAGCCCTCCTCTATCGCACCCGGGGAAGCAGCACAAGGGCAGCAAAGAGCTGCATGCGGACCGAAGGGCAAACCTCAAAAGCTTTTTGAAGCATGGTTCGGATCTGTGTCCAAAAGTTGGGATGCTTTTCTGAAACTCATCCAAACATATCTGAGACTCTTTGGGTTAGGAATTGGGTTAAAACCCAGGAGAATAGTCACTTTTTATTTTTTAATCCCTTCTCCAGAGTTGCTGTACTTGCTGGTTCTTGCAAAGCCCGGACTCCAGTGAAAAATCGTAATTCATGGGGGAACTCAATAATTCTCTCTCTGCTCTTGGAAGAAATTACGATGACCAGATGTATGCAGTCATTGTGGATGGGAGAATAGGAAGAAGTTAGGCCAACAGTTTCCCCCCTGCTGTGTGGACTGTAACTGGGACCTAAGCCGCGGCTGTAGGATGCAGAGGTGCCCTGCAACATAAGCCCTCATCTCCCCTTCCTTTGCAAGCTGCGTGTTTTCTTTTGCCATTTTACCACCAATAATCACTCTCCTCTAGTTACTTCATATACACACACACGTGCATGGGCCCTAGATCTGCCCAGACACTTGCAGATCATCCAGCCTGGTGATCTGGAGGTCCTTCGCCCCTGGGGTTGCCCCACTGGACCTTGTTGGAGGAATGTGTTTAGGAAACACAAGCAGAGTGATGCTCCATAGAGGAAACCCGCTGGCCTGTCCCAAGGTCTCTGGTGCCACCAGAGGGACCAGCACCATCCTATGTGCAAACCTCAAAACCTTTACCTGCCCTGGCTAAAAAAAAATAAAAAAAAAATAATTGTAACTTGGAGCTGAACAGCACAGTCAAACCCAGAAATTAAATCAGGTAGAACAAAATGCCGTCATTTTCTCCAAGGTTATGGCCCAAAGAGCATCTGAGAGATGCTAAAATTTTATACTAAATCCTACGGTACTGATATATTAGCCTACAGTACTGAAATATTAGCCCCAGCCAGCGTAAATCAGAGCTGCGTTGCCGAAGCTCACAGAGCCCTGCTGATTTACCCCGTTATTGCCTGGCGTGCTGACCTGCCCAAGGGTTTTAATCAGGTCTGAAACAAGTGAAGTATATAGCCAATAAATTACTGTGCACTCTTTGATAGCACAGCAAAGGTTTCCCGGTTGAAGAGGTAGAATATCTGAAATCAAACCATCAAAATACGGCCTCGCCGGTATTTTACCCCTTCAGCCTCAGTTCATCAAAAAGCCAGTAAAAACCTCTGCGGATACCGCCTGGCTGCTACTTATTCTCCTCCTAATGAATGTGGAAATATCCATGGCACGTGGAATTTATGGATGAAGGAATTCCAGTTACCATCATTTCATCTCCGCTGTAATAAGGCGGGCTGCGGCTGACAGCCCTGTAAAATACTGCCAGCTCACCAAAAAAAAACCCTGAAAAAGGGTCGTCGGAGCCCGTCCAGCCTGCATCCAGGGGGGAAAACCACCTTTAAACCTCCAGAAGATGTTTATAACATAGTACAGCTCCTGTTCCTTCACAGGCCTCTTCTCGAAGCCAAATGAAGGCGAACCAAATACTTTATTGAGTGGGCTCTGATGACCTTCGCTTATTTTTTTTTTTTTTTAAAATGAGCAGATCTGTTTAAGGAAAAAAAAAAAAAGTATATGAAAAACACAAACTAACTTCAGATGGCGAGTTTAACCTCCAGTGGTCTCGTGGATTAAAAAACATTAAATCTTTTTATCTAAATTCTAATAAAAATCATGTCTCCCATGGTTTTAGTGACTGCTTCCAACTACACTTAAAAGCTTATTATTTTCAGGTCAGGTAGTGTGCACTGCAAAACTTTTTGTATTCTTCTTTTTTATATTTTAAACCATTAATTTAAGGTTTGCTCTTACTATGAAAAAATACTTTGTTCAGTTTTGTTGCCTGTCACAATTTCACCCAGGAAAAGCTTCATGTTTAAAATGAAGCAACATCACCTTTTAACTAACAGAGGAGAGTATTTTAATGGCAAATCAAACCCATTGCACATTTACTTACCATCTTTTGTACAGTGTTATACCACATTTTAATGTATTAGCTGAGAAAAATATCTCTTTTTTTTTTTAGATCTTCCAAAATTAATAAAGTATGGAAAGGGTCGAGGCAGCTTGACTTCATCCTCAGGTAGAAGCCTCCCCAGGGGTGATGCTGAGCTGTTGATTTCACTGGCTGGAAAAGCCTCCGGAGCCGAAGGAAAACACACACCTTCTCCAATAAAGGGGAATTCTGGAGGTTTTAGGGGAATTAACTGCAGATCCTGGCAAAGCTGAGAGGGGCACAACTTGCTGGCTGAGTAGGCTATTTTCAGTTGAAAAAGTGAAAGTTTCAGGTGACCACAGCTATTCATTAATTGGGTCTGGATTCAGCACAGCCTGCTGGCAGGGGGGGGTAAAATGAGGAAGGCAGATTCGAATCTGCCCATTTGGGATGGGGTTGGGTTTTGCTATTTTTTGGAACACGTTTTGAAATACACGTTGGTATCTTGAACTGCAATTCCAAAATGATGTTTTGAGTGAAAATGTAGTTAAAGTGAATGGTTTTGTTTGCTTGCTTGTTTGTTTTTAGCATGCAAAATGAGGAAAAACAACCCCCAAGACAAAATGACCTTGTTTTGTTTGGGGTGAAACAAGGCATTTAATTCAATCCAAACTTGAATATTGCTTTTCTCCTTTTTTCTTTTAAAAAAAAAAAAACCACAAACCAACCACCTGCTTTTTTTTTTTTTTTTGCTTCTGGTTGATCCAAGATAATTTGGGATATGTCTGAGGCTTCATTTATTATTGTTCTCCTGCTTTGCCCGCTCAACTGAAAACGCGATTATTCCTGTGGCTTTGTTGGGCGCAGTTTCGGGACGCGGGTGGGCGGGAGCCGCATTGCTCGGGAGCGCTGGGCTTGAGCCTGCTGGGGTGGGAGTTTGGTGGGGTAAAAAGACCCTAATACTGCTGGATGGGGGACAAAACCAATCCAGCTCTCCGTGCCAGCAAAACCCACGCGCGCACCCTGCAGCCGGGGTCTCTGATGGGTCCACTTAACCGCTTTTGACCTTGTCCTTTCCTCCCTTTGGCTAGAAGTGATGCTCTGGCACTAGGTCGGAATCATCGTTAGGAGCTGGAGCGGCTCTCCAGCCAGCTCCTTTCAAGCCGTTGCAGCCCAGTTAGCCTACCGGTTGCGCAAGGCTTCATTGGAGCAGCTCCTGCTCAGCATCCCGTGCTGGAATGGAAAGTCTTCCATCGCCATCCCCTGCTCTGACTATTTTCCAGCTATTGCCAAAAGGCAAAAAGAAATGTCTCTTCTCGCTCTCTCCCAGTTCTGCATTATTAGTGACAATTTTCAACTGAACGGACCAGCCCAATTGCTGGAATTAGATTTGTTCCCCACCTGCTTAAATGCCTTTTTAATGGCCTTAGCCCCGCTGGAGAGGAAATTTTCTTTGTGTCCTTCTGCTTTCCAGATTGATTTTGTACAGTCCTGAGATTGCCGATGTGCTTTGCTTACATATCTTGCTTCTCTTTTTTTTTTTTTTTTTTTTTTTTTTTGTTGCAAAAAANGCCTCGTGCTTTCAAATGCCACAACATTAATATCCACCATCCTGGAAGTTAAAAGAATATTTATACACGTACACATCACATTAATAATGCATCGATTGACTGCTCTTATATTTAGAAACTAATATATTAAAACAAATTACCAAGTGACAAAACTTTCTTGACAGGGGATGAAATATGTTGGTCTGCTTTATTGTATGGTGTATATATTATTAGAAATCAAGTAAATTCTTCCCATACTGTGACTTTTTAAAATAAAGCCTTCGTGTCTGATTCTCATTTGTGCTCCAAGCTCTGTTTACTCCCCTGCTCGCGTGAAGTGGCAACAGGGCAGATAAGAACGAAGTCTTTCAGAACTGAAGACTTTAAATCTCCTTACTTAGGATGTACTTGATGGGAGAAAATAACCTTCCGCCCTGCGTGTAGCTACGGTGAGGGTTGGATATCAAGCGCTAAGATTTCAGGACCCCAATGCTAAAATTTTGAAAGGTCTTTAGCTTAATCCTTTAATCTGTTTACCGTTAGATACAAGAGAAAATGCTTATTTACAAGAGTAAACATCTACTTCCATTTCAAATAGGAGTTTAATCTGTTTAGAGAAAGGCTTGGGAGGAAATAATTCAAACTGCTTTAAAGATTAAGGTTATCATCTTTTTTCTTTTTTTTTTCCTTCAAAGGAGATCGCAGGCAACCTTCAGAGGAAGCTGTATTCATTAAAATTAGCCTGAAAGTCTTTAAAACCCTCAATTATTTGACCGCGTCACAGTGAACCTAAATGCAAGGTGGGCCGGTTCTTGCCTATTTCAGAGTGCCGGTACCGGAGGCCGTCAAGCCTGTGGCCGCGCATGGGGTGGGTTTTCCCTTCTGCAAACGTGTGCGTGGTTCCAGCTGTTCGGTTATGCTTTATGGGTGGTTCTAACACAGCCTAATTTTCAGGAGACTGCATGATTATGATATTATATTCCATTTTTACTCCTCTATTTCAGTCATTAGTACGTTGTGCAGCAAACATTAGCGATACTTTTGAAGGGGCTTAGTGCTTAAATGCTTGGTTTTCTTTTGAGTCTTTATTTAAATACATTTTTGATTAAAACCACCCGTCCTACCAGACAGCCCTTCCTCACACTGTGCATCGATTTCCATGCAACACATTCTCCTGAGGACGGAATAAATCGACTCCCATTTACTGTAAATCTGCTTACCCTGGTGAAAACTGGGTAAAACCTATTTTTAGAAGCAAAGGTGGATGCTGAGCTCCCAGCAGCTCATCAGGGGACTGGAGGCAAGATAAGCATGGGGGGGCACCAGCAAACACGCTTAATAAAACATTCAATAAAGAATGGTTTGATTTGTTTATTTGAATTTTTATAGGCACGGGAAGAAGCAGCTTTCAGAGTGTGAAACGCCTTTTAATTTCTGCTCTGATTTCTGTTCTTCTTTCCTCCCCCCTCCACAGAGAGAGGCCGTCAAGCACCACCAAGGGAAAACCACGGCAGAGGATGGGACCATCAGGTGAACTTCCCTCCGTTCAGGGAAGCGTGACTTTCTCCTCGATGCCCCCGTTTCTAGATGTCTATGTCGCACCGAAGGATGGCTCACAGATTGTGTGCTTTCCCGGGAACCTTGGATGCGGTAATCCTGTGGTTTTCACGATTTTATTCCGGTTGTAGTCACAGTATGCTTGTAACGGGGGTCAGCACCACGCGGAAATGGGACGCCCTGAGCAACGGCAGTAAGTTCTTAGTAGGGGTTGGATAGTTTTATCTATTCCCACCCTGAACGTGGCCAACAAAAATAACCAGTGGTAGCGATGTCAAACATAAAAAAGATGAATTCAACTCAGACAAAGTTTGAAATTAGTTTTGCAAGTGTGAGACTCCAGCTACTGCTGTCAATAACGCTGAACAGCTCTGCAGATGCTTCACCCGTGTACCTCCTCCAGCTTCCCTGTACGCCCCGTAACTCACTCTCAGCTTTACAGACCAGGCAAGGAAGCACAGCATTTTTAAGCAAGAAATTTTCATTTCATTAAGTTGAAATGACAGAATTAAGTGAAACAATAGAGCAACATCTGAAAAATCTGGTTGGATGTAACAGGGGAGAGTTTTCACCGCACAAAACTTGGCAAATACAAATGGAACGTGGAAAAAGCTTGTGAGGTTTTGATGGTAGCATTTTGCAAAAAACCCTCAATTTCAGCTTTCCTTTTTGATGGAAATTCCAATGATTCATACCCATCTCAAACGAGTGCAGTCCTCGCTTTCCAGCTGTGAAGAATTCCCCTGCTGAAGTGTGATCTAGCTCCTCCAGAATAAGTGATGGAGTCAGCAAGGTGAAAGTTAATTTCTTTGTAATGAGGGTTTAATTTAAAATAATTATTGCTATGTTAAAGAAGCAGTGTCCTCCGTTATTTATTTACAACATGCACATTAAAATGCTTAGCTAGAGCTCAGCTTTATTAAACCAAGCTGCAGCATCGGCATATTATTTAGGAAATTTTGCAGCCTCCTCAGAGAGGCTGAAGTGGTCCTCCTTTGCGTTTTCTTAAATGCAGACCCCAAAGTCACACTGATGTCAGTAAGGGATTTCTTACAAGGCAGCGAGTGAAGCCGTTATTCACACTCTTATCTGGGCCTAAAATCAGAGCAGAGCAGCAACGCACTTTTAAAATGTGCAAATATGGAATATTCACATGTCAGTAAGTACGGCTGGGAGCATGTGCCAGGTTTCATTTCGGTTTTGGAGTCAAATAGGAGCAATTACAGGGTGTGTGGTATTGTGGAACCTGTCCAGATTTTTTTGAGGGCCTGCTGATGCTTTTTTAAGACATGATCCTGCCCTGTGAAACGAGTGCCTTTCTTCACCACCTTTGCTGTGAAGCAAAAGGCTTCGTCTCCGGACGGTGCCAGCCACAGAGCAAGGCAGGGTCTGGCCTCAGCTCCCCTTATCAGAAGAAATGAAACACGAGTCTTTGTGAGATTTTAAAATTTGGTGATGGTCTGAATGAACGTTAAACCTGTTAGATGATAAGCCCATGTTGAAGAGCATTCCCATTTTAATGAACGTAAAACGCCCTGGAACAGCCTGACAGTCCCAAAACGCAGGATCCTGAAAGAGTGTTCAGCATGCTATTTTTGGCTGATTTTTCCTTTCTCCCCATTCCAAACCATGGTCCTGAATATTTATCCTTCCAGTCTCACAGCAAAAAATGATGAGATCATGAAACTTGCCCTGTGCCCAGCCCTAAGTGAGTGCACGTGGCTCCGGATGGGACAAGGTCCCCTTCATGGGAATCACTGCAGAAAGCAGGCCAGGATTTGTCTTGGAGTTTGGCTCTAATCTCATCGCTCCAAACACGGGGGTTATTTCTAGGCACGGATTTTCCAGCATCACAATGAACACTACAGGCAAAGCAGGCAGGCACGTTTCTTATCTACCTGGGGATGGATATGCAGGTGTCTATCACACTTACCCCCCTTTTGCCGTAGCTTAATTAATGTGCAAGGCAAAAACCGTACCTCTACCCTGCAGAAATGGTTTTTCAGTGAGGGTAAAGCAGTGGCTAGTGACAACCGCGAGGGACGGGTGACGTTACAGGCAACGAGAAGGGGCGCAGGCGGGCTTGTGGGTGGCGGGGCACGGGGTCAGCGGTACCCTCAACGTATGGGGAAGTCCATACGGAGCGAGGTCCAGCACTCCTTACTGCAGCTTGTCTGGCAGCTGGGCAGCAGCAGGCGGGAGGTGCTGATGCACAGCTGAGAAGCGGGACGGGGATGCCTGGCAAGGATGGGAATAGGTTTTCCATGGTGGACAGAAAGAGGAGAAAGCATCCTAAATTACCGCAAGAGGAGTTCCTGATGGAAATGGGTAACAGCTTGCCAACGCCAGCGGAGGGGAGTCCGTAAGGAAGCTGTGACATTTCCAGCTAAACGTTTGGTTAGTCCTTCGGTGTTATCAAGTCGGGAATGACGAAGGGTAGAGCTGGTCCATGGTTTGCAGCTGAGGGATGACCCCCCTGGTTTCTGGAAGCCCAGCCACCCTCGCTCGGTGGCTGCTGCCTTCTGGCGTTTGGCCACTAGATGCCCCTGCGCGCTGCAGGGAGCGGAGGGCCACCACCGTCCCCTGGTCACCACCAAGGTGGAGAGCAAGCGGTGCGCCTCCCCAGCTCCTGCTTGCGCTTGGCGGCTCTGCATAACGTGTCAAACGCCCAGATTCTGCAGAGGGTCCGCCTGCCCTGATGGGCACAAGGCATACTGCAAAGCAGCAAAATTATCGCCAGCCAGCGGCTGCCACCCCAGCCAAGGAGTTAGTTCTCTGCGCCCTTTAGACCTTCGCTCCTCCTGCCCGGGCTCGCTCCCTGCTTAGTCCTCATTTCAGACCTCGGTATCTCAAAAGCGTTTCTTCAGCAGTGGCTGGAGCACAGGAAGCCTGTGCTTGGTCCGCCTGGGCTTTTCCCCAACGTTTGACAAAGTGCATTTGTGGCCTTGCGTCAGTTGTAGAATTAATCACGCCTGACAGGCCGAGCGCAGCCCCACGCGAAAGGGCAGAGCTCCAGCCAGGCCAGCGGCTCCTGCCAGCTCTGCCCCGGCCTCGTCCGTCTGAAGCCATTCTTTGCAAAAGCTAATTTATTTTCTAGACAGAGCGGGGGGCACTCATTTTTGGTGTGTCCCCTGGGCAGGTTTTCATTTTTTAATGTGACTGGCAAGGTCAAGTGACAGAAATGCTTTTCTTTGGTGATGGACAGCAGAGAAAGGAAGCCTTTGTCAGCATGGAGCTGCCACTCTTTTTTGGTGACACCTTTCTTCCAGACCTGCCAGCGAGGGTGAAAATGGCAGTGATTTGTTTGGTAACTCCTTACGGACGTGCCTCTACTTCCACCAGGCAGGTCTATTTATAACCTGAGCTTATAACCTTACGTTAGCCCCCAGCTGTACATAGCCTACCTATGTCATTAGGCTTGGAAAAGGTTGCAGCCATAGTTGCTGGATATTTAAAAACAAAACAAAACAAAAAAAAACGCGTGCAATGTTGTTATTCTTTCTCTCGTTATTTGAATGGCGTAACTTGCGTTCTGTGTGTGTGCGTGTCCTGTTTGTTGCACTAAGTGCCCGTGCTCCCTGCCTGTGCAGAAGCCTGCCAGGTGGACAGACCTTGCTGCGACAACATCCCGCAGCAAGAGCACCTTGGACCGCACTCTTCCTTCTTCCCTGCTCTGTTTCACGGAGCAGGCTGGTTAGTTCACACCGCAACCCGTGCAGTCCTGGAGCCCGCGCCCTGCAACAGTGGCTGCCACAGGCCCCAGCGTCCGCCAGCTGTGTCACCCTGGGTGCCATCAGACCTGTCCTCTTGGCTTGCCTCTCCAGGGAATGTCTGCATCAAATCTGGGGTTTCCAAACATTTAAAACCCTAGCTATAAGCATTGCTGCTTCTACGAATGTGGTCTTTGATCAGAGTTGGGATGGTGGGTTCGGTGGGTTGGGTTTGGGTTGAGCGGACATGGAGGACTTCTGCAGGAGTTGGCTTTGGAGTGGTCTGCCAAACTGTCTCTCCTGGCCACCAGGAATGGCCCGAGGTGCCACGCTCCTCCAGCGTAAAGGCTCGGTGTATGGTTCTTGTGTTTAACTGGAAATTACAGGGATTTAAGTGCACGCCCCCAGCAAAGCATGTGTTAAGGCTGAGAGAGGAGCATGACACAACCAATGCCTTGAGTGCATAACCCATTTCTTCAGCTGACTTTTCCCTGAAATAAAACCTTCTTCAAGAAAAAATGGAACCTCCCTCACCTTTTGCGCAACAGGCAGCGTGATTATCTCACGTGCCAAACGTCAATAAAACCGAGAAGTCCCAGGAAAAACATCCTCCGAGTTCTCTCTGTAAATGTCCTCCCTTCAAGCACGCCTTCCTTTTTTAAATGCCTGCTAAACCCACCTCCCTGCTTTTCTTCATCGCGCTCCCAGTCCCTTTCCTTCTCCAGAAATAAATCTGAATGTCTCTTGAACTCATTTATACTGCTCGGTTGCCTTCCCCAGCCTAACTCGTTCCATATGGCTATTGCTCTTTGCGTGGAGCAGTTCTGCCTGGGTTCCCTCATTTACTTCCAAGATTCTTAATTTTATGAACAATTTCCTAACAATCAGATCAATTAGAATGTGGAAAAGTCCTCCAAGGGAAGCGGTAGGATCCCTGTCACTGGTATAATGTAAATTTGGGCCAGACAAAGCAATTCCGCCCGTCCTCTGCGGAACAATCCCTTGGATGGGCTGATCTAATAAAGCAGATATTTTCCATCTTTGCATTCCTGGGGCCTGATCCTCCTCCCAGTGACACCAGTGGCCATGCTCTCCCGGCTCTCCGGGGGAGAGGCTGGGTTCCTTCTGCCCATCATGCCGGGGCTCTGCCTTTTTCCAGAGCGAGGGCCACGTGACGTGAAATCACTTTGGGTTATTTAGCTTCCACAATTATAGCTGCTGCTGCTTTGCCATTCTTTTTTTTTTTCTTTCTTTCCTTATTTATTCTGAGTAATGCCTGACACATGCTTATTTCATGCTTCGTACTGATATATTTCAACGAAAGGCAAACATAAAGAATGAAACCAATACAGTTTTAATGGATCAAATACCATCCTACTAAAAACCACAATTTTCGAATCAACATTTTTATTGAAACAGACTTTCATTCAGAGCGAAGCATCCTACTGAAACCCAACATTTTTTCAAACTCTTGTCCAACAGTCTCTTTTATTTTCCCATCTCAAACAGGTAATTTTCCAATCAGACCTATTATACCAAATCAATTTACATTTACCAAAAATATATAATTACAAGAATTAGCCCAAACCAACGTATTTTTTTAATCCTTCGCCTGTTAACGCAAACCACATATATCTGCAAGTAGGAATTCTTTTGGAGACCAATGGAAATGTATTCCAAACAATGCATTCTTATTCAAATTCTTATACACTTTAATCAAAAAAATCTTGTATTATCTGCAACCAATATCTTCGAAGTCAGCCCATTTTATTTTGTTTAAGTCAGACCGCTTTTACTAACCCCCTCGTTTATATGGAATTAATATAGTGTGCGTATTGAATGCGATGCCTAATGACTTTGATATAATAACACAAGCGAGTTATTTTCAGTATATATATATAACGAATGGCTGTATTGCTGATATTTACCAAACCAAAACGTATTTTTATTGAAAACAGGAGGGATACCCAGCAAGGACTGGCTTTTTCCCTGGCCTTGCATGGCTGAAGGGGATTGGGGTGGAAGAGTGGAGGACCAAAAGGCAGTGCTCAGGAGAGAGTATTCCCACCCTCCGAACTCCTGCTGTCGCAAGTAGCACACGAGCACGGGACGGTGATAGCATCTTTGCATTGGAGACTCCTACGTGGTGTTATACCTTCCATAACCTCCTAAAAACCACAAATGTGGGAGTTTTTGTGGCCACATCTTGTCTGGGAAAATTCTTTGGGACCGTCTCTGTGGATGGTTGGGAACCTTCCCACTGTGGGCCAGTGGAGATCCACCTGCCTGGAGCCGGCACTGGCCCTGCTGGATCTTCTCCATCCCTGAGATGTGGCTGTTGACAAGAGTTATATCTGCTCTCGGCTTTCGCTTCTCCTGGCTAAAAGACAGGCTTTCGTTTCTCCGGGGTATCTTGGAGCTCTTCTCTGTGCTGGCTCTAGCTCCAGCTGAGCTTCCTTGCACGTGGATGACCAAATTCCTGAATTCTCAACTAAAGAAGGTCTCAACAGAGTCTTATAAAACGGCAATAAAATTTCCCTGTCCTGGGAAGATTTGTGCCACATGATACGTCCCCTCAGCTGTCTACTTTTTCCTGCCTATGGCTAAAATTCCAGCTGTTAGTTCTCATGGTCATACTGATCTCACCTAGCTTTGGCAGCCATCTCAATGTGAGATATTTGGTCTGAGCCAGCATGGGAAAGAAAGGTGCCTCCGCAGGGCAGGTCCTCTGATCTTGCCGTAGCTTGGGTCACCCTTGGGAGGTGCTGGTCTTCCTCCAGGACTGCGAGAGGGAGCAGGCAGCAAGAGATACCTGCAGCTGGGTGGACAACTGTGCGCCACAGCACCGGGGGGGTGCCAGTCCCTGAATAGCTGGCACACGGATGATCCCACCTGCGCGATACCTGGGTACCGCGGGCAGGCGGGCTTCGTGGCACCGGCAGGTCCCGGTCTCCATCCCTGCTGTGGCGTTTCCCAGCGGCTGATGAGAGGGTTGAGATGGGGCTGACATTTCAGTCCCTGCCAGGCAGCGGGGCGGCTGGGAAGCTAGCCTGGCTAAATTCATTTTCTCCTCTGCTTGCTCCTTTATTTATTGAGGGGCTGAGCGGGCTTGGCAGTATTCTGGTATTTCAGCAAAATTAGATATTAATTTTCTCCTAAATGCTCTATAATTTTATTTTATTAAAACTTTTACAAGGAGAGAGAGAGCAAGCGTTTTCTTGCACCATCCCAAATGGGTGCCAATAAAATCTTTATACCCTACCGCAGTCTCAGGTACTCCACGTTTGCAAAGAAAAATACGTTATGCAGAGAAATTATTTTTTTAAATATATTTTAGAGAAAGGATATAAAACTTTATTGGCACTGTATTTCCTACCCCGCTACTTCAGAGAGCCAACTTTCTCAAGTATTATACCCCAAGCGTACAGTCCTGAAAGGGAGGAAAAGGGAAATAAACCTTTAGGCAAACGTGGGGATCTCTGAGAGCACTTCCAATCATTTTTACTGTGAAAGTAATACCCTGATTTTAAGGTCTGCTGCCTTAGGAACGGAGACGGGTTTAGAGGAGAGCAGCCCAGGCATATGCCCCCGCTTTGAGGGGCTGGGAAGGCCGTGCTGGGAAGGTCGCATCCCTCGGAAGGCGATGGGACTTTCCAAAGAACCCGTGCAAGCGGAGGGGTTTTCCTCCTGCTTTTTTTTTTAGGACAGACCGTCCCTTTACCATCGCCTCTTTCAGCGCGCAGGGTTTTTACGCAAAAAAAAGGTTAATCCGCAGCTTGGATAAACTGGGGTAGCCCTGCTAGAGCCGATGATCGCTCTTGACTGAAACTAGCCAAGAATCCGGTCCAGCTTTCCACTCTTTATTGGGAAAATTTGTTTACAGCTATATACTGGGCAAAGGCAGGTTATGCAGCCCTTCTGCAGCACTTATTCACACAAAGCTTTAATATTTGATAATGTTATTTAATAAAATCTGTTACAAGGTTCTTAAATAACTCTTTATGACCCTTTTATGATTTATGTCATGACACATAACCTCGGGTGTATATATTTTATGTTATTACAGATGTGTAAACTGATATTAATTGTACACATTTTCCCCTGAAGTATAAGAACTTTTTTTTTTTCTCTTTTTCCCTTGGCTATATAACTAGACATATAATAATTTCTACAGAAGGTAAAACCAGCACATATAGTAAAAAAAATGGATGAAAAATGTTTGTGCAGCTCTGCCTTTCATTTTAAATGAATATAAATGTTCGTATATGTCATAAATTTAAGCTGCAAGTAAATTACTGCCAAGTTCTGAGCCCATCTCATGTTTGAATCCTGGAGTAAAATAGAAAACATTTGTTGAATCAGTCTGCTGAAAGCAGCAGGGAAATGATGTAATGTTTATGAAATATGCAGTTTTGATACAATCCAATTAGCACTCCCGGTTGCTCTCTAGCAGGCTTGCAGCAGGTTTGCTGGGGGGACTGACCCCCGCAGCAGCAGAGACGGGTGGCTTTCCTTAGGCGGG
>VZTL01002672.1:45840-56525 GCA_013400535.1 Scopus umbretta | reverse complement strand
TGCCTGCCAGGGGCCCGCGGGGCGGCGGCCCGAGCAGCCCTCCCTGCCCCGAGCGCAAGTGGCAAAGCGGGCGGCTCCGCCGTGCGGCGCGAAGGGCTGAGGGCCCCTCGCTGAGAGCGAGTTCTGCTTTTCTGCAGCCTCGAGCGCCCTGGCTTCGTGAAACCTCGTAACCCCCCTGCTTGGCGCCACGCTCAATACCGCTTCCCCGCAGAAGACTTCGGGCGGGGGGAGGGCGTGCGTGGAAGAGGCGGTAGCGCAGTGGTTAACAGTAGCGTTGTCGCAGGTAGTATGTGGTGATGTTTAGTTTAGCAACAGAAGCCAGCGTTGAGGTATGTTTGGTGGTGTCGGGTTTGGTGTTTTGTTTGGGTTGGTTTTGTTTTGTTTATTTTTTGCTTCCAAACAGGCTTGTCAGCTATTAAAAGATAGGGCTGGGAGGAAATTCTGTTTTCTGTCTTGTCTCTTCTGCCTGCCTGTAGGTGTCATCAGGTTAAAGTATCAGCAAGCGTGTGCTTTGTCTGTCTTGTACGCTTAAAGCTTTGGAAACTGGAGATTCTGGAGGGTTTCTACCTAGTCTGGTTCAATGCCTTGTATTAAAAAGCTTTTTTTTTTTTTTTCTTCTGCTGACATGAATCTTTTCAGAAAGCAAGTGCCTATTTGATAATGGCTCTGAAGATAACCATGGCTGTCCTTTAAAGCAGTGTTGGTGCGTTCAAATGCTATTGTACTCCTTGTTTTGTTTTTTTTTTTTTTTTTTCTTTCAATCTTTACTGCCTTCCCTAACTTCCACCCTCCCCTTGCCAATTTGCTAACTTCTGGGCTCTCTGGTAGATGGAGATCAGCTGGCAACTCTGGTGCCCAAAGCTGGCATACAATTCTCTAACTATAGCCACTTCAGACTAAAGAGAACAGAAAAAATACCTACTGCATCTCTGTGGAAAATGATCGTGGTAATATGTTCCAGAATGAGTTGCATGTTGTTTTTTTTCAAACACTGCATCACACTGTTAATTCATTTGGTTTGAGGTCTGTCATAACCCCAGATGGCTTTCTGTAGGATTGCTGCCAACTCCTCATTCCACATTTTGTCCTTCAGCTTTTGATTTCTCTCCTCTTCCTCTGCTTTCTCTCTTAATAAATTATTCATCTGATTTACTAAGATAGATATAGTCTAATTCTAGCCTCTCTGGTGGCTGCAACTCTTCCTACTTAGGTGCCACCTGCAGACTTTCTAACTATATTCTGTATTTTTAAGTCCTTGTGGAAGCTGAGTCTAGCCTTTGGTCAAACTGTTAGTTGCCAGCATGCTATTCTTAATCAGATTGGTAAATGAGTAATAGTTTAGTGGTTCTATTGAGGGAGGGAAGACTGCTTGGCTCAAGGAAGTGACGTTGAGTACCCGGAGCTTGAGTCTCAGTTGGAGCTGTGGTGGTAGAAGGGTGTTCTGTGGGCTAAGTGTCCAGCGAGTGGTGCCTCAAGAGAATTCTTGATCTTGTTAGTGATATGCTAAGCACTGATACTAGGCAGCTTGTGTGTATGCACGATCCTGTAGGAAACAGGTTTTGATATGTCTCTTCATCCCTGCATCCCTCTTGCCCTGCTCAGCTGTGTTGTTTTGTCAATGCAGGAATGGGGGAGTTACAGGTACGTGCAGCTAGCTTTTCTTTGTGGGAATGTGTGCTTAGGAGTATGTTCGGCAAGCGTAGCCATTAGGTGATGGAGGAGCATGCAGAACACTAGTGTCACAGTGACAGGCTGAAAAGGTTAGAAGCTCCAGGTTGCAAAGCTTCTGGCTAATGTAATGAGAGCAACCACCAGAGAGAGAGATACATTGGTACAGTGCAGGCAGACTTGCTGAGAAAGTAACAGAATGTTAATAGGTGAGCAACCCAAGCCAAACTGGAAATCTCATGGATTTTTAAATCCTTAGAAGATTCATGAAAGCTAGTAGCCAGAAGGGGGGCAGTTTCTTTCTAGTTGCAGCATGAATTCAGTCTTTATGCTTTCTCTGTTCTTAGGCTTTAGCTTGGCACAGAAACCATTTGGAGCAACGTATGTCTGGAGCAGCATTATCAATGCACTTCAAACTCAAGTGGAAGTGAAAAAGCGTCGCCAGAACCTGAAGTGCTATCATGACTGTTTTATTGGTTCAGATGCAGTGGATGTTGTCTTTGCCCATCTTCTACAGAACAAGTATTTTGGGGATGTTGATATTTCCCGTGCTAAAATAGTGCGTGTATGTCAAGCGCTGATGGACTACAAAATATTTGAGGCTGTGTCAACTAGGGTCTTTGGAAAAGACAAACGGTCTGTGTTTGAAGACAGTAGCAGTAGCCTCTACAGATTCACAAATGTCTCAAACCAAATGGAACTTGATAAAGATTACCAGCAGTGTACACCACAAAGGTTAGTACATGGAATGTGAAGATAAGAAATTTTTTTCAATAGGAAAATGCTATGTATTCTGGGGGAGAGAAGGGAAAACTGTTGTACAATTACAGGACCTGGGGGGAAAAAACAGATACTATACAGATGCTCGCAGGTGGAAGATAGGTAGGAAACAGCAATTTGAAGTGAGTAGATCATTCAGTCTGCATGGTTACTTATTTTCTGTGTCTGTTATCACATCGCCTTCGGGGAGGTGGGGTAGCAGGGTAGAAATTAAATGCGTTACAGATATCGATCTATTGGGCTCTAAACCAATATAACCAACTGGAATTCGGGTGCATCAGGCGAATGCAGTGGAACAATCTTTAGTCACTATGCACCTAACTCTGGCATAAGCCAGTAATCTGCTCAGTTTTTAAGGAAAAAAACAGGTAAAAATTGCATTCTTCTTTCGTTATTTTAGCTTCGCTACACTTCAAATTTAGCTTTTTGAAATGTTTTCAGCTATTTCTTTGTGTGCATATGACTTGTTCCTCGGCTAGGTAGCAGGCTGTTATGTTATTGCATGCTATTGTAGAACCAGAGGGAAGTGTAATTGTGAGGTTTTGTTTCCCTGTCTCTTGAGGAGTGGGCACAGACAACCCTGGTACGAACTAAACCATCACAAAACAGAACGCACTGCTACGTGGATGGCACTTTGCCAAATAACTTCCCTTAAACAGTTTTTGTCAAGTGTTGATCTCTGAAAATATTCCAACATATTCTTGCAAGAAACTACATTCATGTAGTAATTGCAGTAACTTCAGCAATACGCGCTTTTGAAAATTGCAAATAGTATTCACCTAGAAAGAAAATGCCTTGTGTGATTGATGTGTTTGTGAGAGTAGCAAATGTGAACTTAAGTGTATCAACCCAACTGATCAGAAAATTCTAGAAACAGAAATTAAAAATTGAGAGTTCCTTGGTGCTGCTTGTCCTCCCTCTTTTTCCCCCCCACCCCTGACAAGCTCTTGTTCTGCGCTAAAGCAAACTGTCCCAAGTATTTGTTTGGAAAGAGCAGAATTCATGAGAAATTAAAAACATTTTAATCGAATGTGGTATTGAAAAATATATTAATCACAAGGGCTGTTAAAGCCAGACTTAGAATATATCGGACAAACAGTCATGAAACAAGGTTATCCATGTTCTCTTAGTGTAGAATGAAGGTATTTCTCTTCTGGGCAGGGCACAGATTCATTGGATTACATTTCTTCATTTAGCAAAAGGAACAGATCTATTAGTACGTACAACTTGTCACATACTTTGCAAAGATAGTGGACATCAAAAGGATTTTGCAATGCCCTAAAATGAAGAAGCTGTAGAAATTGAAATTCAACAAATATGCTTGGAAGAATAGTAATTTTGTGGCTGGAGTTATGTTGTCTACTCGATAGCATATGATATGAAAGCAATTATGACAAGAACCAGCTAACAGACCAAAATGGCTGACAGGTTTCTGAAGCCTTGCATTAGTTGATGGCGTGAGAAAGCTGCATAACTTTAGGAATGGTGTTGCTACAGAGCAACCACCTTCTAGGTTTTTCAAGAAGAGCTCTTAATTTTTGCACTTTGCCACCAGGAATAATGTCTTAAAACTCTGGAGGTTTTGAGGGGGGAGTTATCTATATGTTACATTATATGTTTGGTTATCCATGTATAGGGATATAATTATATATAAAAACTGTTTCTTAATCTCAGACATGAGAAGAGCATGTTGTTTCACTCTACTCCTGTCAAACCAGAAAGCTTGGAGGATCTATGGGAAAACCTGAGTTTAAAGCCAGCAAATACCCCTCAAGTAAACATCTCTGATAGTTTGTCCCGTCGAGGTAAGCCAAGTAATGTCTCAGCGTTTGTTTGTGGGAGAAGGAAGAAGATAACTGTAGGACTGGGAAGGCTTATGCCTGTCAGATTGGAGAAGGAGTCAAACTGGCTGTTGTAGTATTTTGTTTTAAACACCATGTTGTAACAAAGGCAATTATATTTGTTGCAGGCTTGCTTTTCACCTTTTTATTTCATCAGACAGGACCCATTATCTCTAGCTGAAATAAACCAGAGTTGAATTTTGTGGAGAAGAATACACAATTGTATAGAGCTTGACTCGAGTTAGGAATGTTCTTTGTAATACTCAGTTACTGCACTACTTCTGTGCTTGACTTAATCATGGCCAGTAGTCTACTGTTAGCTAAAACTCTTCCCTAGCTTTTTAGCTTTTTAACTGTGTATCTGTGCTTGTCCGGTGCTCCTTCAGTATTATGCGCAACAGTTCCTGACAATTCATGTCTTCTCTCTCAGACTAAACTATGATCCAATGTGGCTTTTCGTTTGGTTAAAAATGCTAATGCATCCTAGAAACTCTCAAAACTCAAGCCAGATCGTAACTGTGGAAGCTGTGATAAGGACAGTGTAACTGTTACGCTTTTTCTAATCCCTTATCTAGAACAAAGACGGCTTGCAAATTGGAGCACAGAGTGTGTAAGGCACTTCAGACATATCCAACAAGCAGTTCTCCAACCTTGTAGTTAACTAAACAAATTGCTAATTCTTTCCTTTTGTGGTGATAAAATGTACTTAAAGCTGGTAAGGGCCACCTTCTCTGCTGCTGTAAAGCTTTATTTTGATAAAATGAGTCTGTTAGGTTAGGACTGGTGGGAGGAAGGGGAGTTGCCTTTTTCAGTCTCTCTTTCTGCACATGCTGAATCTCGATGTGCTTTGTGTATGCTACCCTTCCCAGTTATTAATGAAGTATGGCAAGAACAAACAGTTGCTCGTCTGCTCCAGCTTGTAGACCTTCCACTCCTTGAGTCTTTACTTGAGCAGCAAGAGAGCAGACCTCAGCTTCCACAACCAAGAAAGGGAACTGGATATGTCATCACAAGTAACTACCTGGACAGAGAGATTCTCAAGGCTTTCAGTGACTCACAGTAAGTATTCATCGCTCACCTCTGCAACTCTGAAAAATTTTCTGCTTTCATAGGAATGTAAAGCATGGCTGATTTTTGGGTCAAAATATAGTAGTCTCTAGTACCGCAGAAAAAATGTGAGTAGGCACTTTTCTCCCTGTTAGACTTGACTGGATTAATTGGTAAATACTAGTTGCTAAGCTCTACAACAGAAGTAGCTGAGACAATTTGTGGCTGAACACTGGAAGAGTTTTGAATGCAGTGATAGTGTTTGATAGTACTCAGAGGGGAAATAATTTGCTGCATTGGGGGAAGAATAGAGCATTTTGCTATCCTCTTGACATTTTTTTTCCTTAAAAAATTACCTGTGAGGGAATAGTTTAGTTTCTCCTACCATATTAAAAAAGCCAAGAACGCTGAGCCTGAAACTGTTAAAAACATAGTCTGAAAAACCTTTACCAATCTGAATCGGATCAAGGTTCAGGTTTCTGTTTATCTAGCAATAATTATGTCCTTGTCTAACAGTAGAGGACATCACTAACTTTAGGTTTAACTGCTTGTGACTGTTTACCTGTGTGGGTTACTAATTCTTCATCTTGATTAAATACATAACAAAGAGGTATATGGCTATAATCTACCGGAGTGTTTCAGGAAAAGTGTCTTTTTTTTGTGTGTGTGCATGTCACTTTCTAATGTATTTAAGTACTCTCATGCAGTGAGAAACCAGTCTACTTACTTTCTGTGGAAAACAATGCAGCCAACTATGAAAGGCATCAGTGAGTAATGCTACAAAGTTAAACCACTCTGTCTTTTAGAACAGATGAATGGCTCTCAGCAGCAATAGATTGCCTGGAATACCTTCCAGATCATATGGTGGTAGATATCAGCAGGAACTTGCCTGATGAACCAGATAAAGCAGACACATGGAAACTATTGCTGTTTGAAAATATTGGTAGATACTATGGCCAAAAGAAGGAGCCACTGTTAAGCCATGCATCTGAAATTCATTCAGGAATTGCAGAACTATTAGGTAAGTAAAAGAAAGCTATATTCCTAAGCGTATGCGAGAGACGTACTGACAAACTGAGTATTTACTGCATCAGCCAAGCTTAAAGGTTGACTTCTGCAAGTTTTGTGTTTTGGTTTTTTTTTAATTTCTAGTCACAAAGACTGTGCTTTGAAATAAAAAGAAATTTTGGTCCTGTCTGTATGCAGTTCTGTAGCTTGTGTTCAGTTCTGTGTAGAATGGCTGTGAAACTGGAGTGCTGTGATTTGGTAGTAGTTGGTATCCATGGAAATTAAATGTCCATGGGAAATTAAATATAAATATGGCCTAATATTAAATACTCTAGGCCGTAAGATCTAAAGTTAAAGCTGTGTGGATGTGATGTATCCCATTCAAAACTTTCCCCTCTTGTCCATAGAACTATGTATTTCTTAAACTTTATGTTTAGACAGTATTTTAGAAAGCTTTTGATGTTTTAGTCATCAATTAATGTCTCCTCATCCCTGTTCTCCTTATTTTTCATCCTTCTCTGCCTTGATTATTATTCTTGTTCCATGTTGGTAGGAATATTTTGCATTTATATCCCATTCCTCTTCCCTGTGTGATAAAGGGAGGATACTAGTACAACCTACTTCATTTAAATAATTCACACATCTAAAATGGGTATTCTGCATAGTGAGGCCAATTAAAACTTAGTAACGCTCTACAGAATGGTTTGCAAATAATTCATCAAACTAGCCCATTTATCTAGGACATATTCCTCATTTCTTGGTAGATCTTTATTTCTACAGTAAGAGGTTATTAATTTTATAAACAGAACCATTTTCCTTTTTCAGTATTTTGCATTCTATTCAATTTGGCTGAACTGCAGCTGAACTGAATGAGATGTGAGCTTTCCTAAGTATCAGGCTAAAAGCCTGGCTGTGGACTGTTCTCAGATTGTATGCAAATGGATCTCATCAGCCCAGGAGAAATTTTTGTGAGAAAGAATTGCTTTGTTTGACCAGTTCTGTTTAGAGAGATTAACTTCTCTGCAGTGGCTAACTTAGGTGGTTTATTGTAACATTTATTTAAATAAATATGGCAATAGATACCTTGGTCTCTCCCCAGTGAATGGGAAGGTGGAGCAATCTTTAGAAGCTGTTCAACTCTACTTGAAACTTCTAGACAGCCAAGTCAGGGAGGAGTTCAGAAGACTACTGTACTTCATGGCTGTTGCAGCACATAATTCTGAGCTCAAACTACAGAAGGAGGTAAATGTGCATACTTAACTGATATGTGTTGGTTTACACTTAACTGAAATCTAGAGGTCCCAGATACTGGTCAGAAACACATTTGTAGCTTAAATACGTGGCTACAGGAGAAGCAAGGACTCCAGAAGAGCCAAGGCAGTACCCTTCTTAAAGGGGAAGACTAACTACCCTTTTCTGATCATTATCTCATGTTATCCTTTAGGGTGACAACAGGATGGTTGTAAAAAGAACATTCTGTAAAGCTATTATCAACAATAAAACCTTATCCAGAGGAAAAACTGACCTCCTGATCTTGTTCCTTGTGGATCACCAAAAAGATGTGTTAAAGGTAAGTGCTAGAAAATGACCAGGGTTTTGTTATCTTGTATGCTTATGCAGAATAGCCTGTTTCTAACTGCTGTTTGACTGACTGCTCTTCCTGTTCAAGATCCCAGGGACACTGCATAAAATGGTCAGCAACAAACTGGTGGCTTTGCAGAAAGGCCAAGATCCTAGTAAGATAACAGGTAAGAGTTTCAGCTGAACACTGTATTCTTCTCATGCACCCAGATGAGAAATAGAAGGGACCGCAATGATGCTAGAAGACTTGTTGTAACAATGACTAATTTGACTCTAAAGGAAGATGGGTCTGTGGAATCTTGAGGGTGGTTGGCTGTGGTATTAACTATCTGAATGTCTCACGTTTCCTTTTAGGCTATACCTTTTGCGAAAAACTTGATGAAAGGGAGTATCGCTCCAATACAGAGAAGACCACAAAAGATGAGCTATTATCTCTATTGAAAGCTATTGATGAAGACTCAAAGCTCTCTGACAAAGAGAGAAAGAGACTGCTAGGTCAGTTTCATAGTAGTAATCCAAGTATTTTTATGCAGTATTTTGGAGACAGAGTTACTAATCTCTGTGTGTGACTTTAAATATAGATTACTTTCTATACTCCAGTATTGAAAACACTAATATATTTGTAAATCTTTTGTATTCATGTATCTAATAAAGTTATTTTGTGGAAACAGATGGAACTTACACATTTATTACCAAAGCCACCAGTACTCAAGTTTCGCCTGTACTTACAGTTTAGCTTTGCTCATTTGTAATTGCTGTAGGGCCAAAATAATCCTTCCTTCTCACCTAAAGCCAAGTCTATTAACTCCTCTTTCTAGTCAAGTATCAAAATGACTGAGATGAGGAAACACCTCTCCATGAATGAGAGCTCTCTGCTGCCTTTTGCCCCAGCAGTGAATTTTATGCTGAACAGGTTTTTTTCTAATTGGCCTTGCATTATGTGACTCTGTTGGTAGCATTGATCCTTGACTTGCTGTGTAATGGACAGAGCTGAATAACATCTTCTGCTTGGTATTCCACAGCTTTTCTTCAAGCTTGCCAGCTAACTATACTGTGTGTGTATGTATATGACAAATTGCTATGCTGTTTTAAGCTAAAGTGGCACCATATTGAGGAATTGCCAGGGAAGATGACTTTTTCCCAGCTGAATCCTATTCTGTACCCTGAACTCCCATTGACTCTCCTGGGGTGGTAAAGATATTCCAGATTTTTAAGTCAGTCTGGGTTTGGTTGCTACAGCACATGTGGTTATCTTCATCCCTGCAGTGGTCTCCTCTGTCTCTAAGTCTTATTGATGTCACCAGCTGTAATAAAAAAAGAGCTGGAACAAATAAAAGGCCTTTAGGGTTTCTTATGGCTGTATATTTTATCTATGTCTAGTCTATAGTGGAAATCCCAAGCTGTGCAACACAGGCAATTGCAAACAGGAAAATATATAGCACGATCAGAGATCTAATTTTGACTCTTGTGGACTTGTCTTTGGGATGGTGCCAGCAAAACTTCGTTAGAGTTACTGTTGCAAGAAGTCACAAATTTTGTTCCATATGCAGTGTCAATAGAGCTCTATTCTCTTTCATTTGGGGAAAAATAGCTGGTTTAATTGGCATCAAAGGTAATTTAATCATGAAAACAAAGTAGTAATAACTTACAAACCCATGTGGTAAGCTGTTTTTAAAAATGCGATCCTGTTTGAGATACTGCTCTGTAATATATCACTAAGTTACTCTCCAGTCATTTGTGGTGTCTGTCGCCCCTGGTTATCGCTTCTCCAGAGCGCTTTCTCTGAAAGCAAGGCCCTGACTTGGTGCGTGGCCGGACCACATGTTGCTGTATTCTGGTGGGGGCTGGAAGACAAACGTGTAAGAGGCTTATTCTAGTCCGTCAGGAAGGACTTTTCAAAGATGATCAGTTCTTGAAAACTAATGGTATGGGAGAAGTGTACCCCTTTTTAGTAGTTCTTAGTTTGAACTGAAAGCTTTTGATTATAAATGCCCTTTCTCAGAAAAAGTGGATAACCTACACTGTAAAATGTGGGGATGGAAAGGCACTTTCTTGTTCTTAGAATTTCTGATCATATTTTTCTTAAGCTACTTGTAGCGTCGCATGGGTTGCCTCTTCAGCACAAGTACGTTCCCTTTCTGACTCCTGATTCTATGTGCTGCCTGGGCTGACCTTGCTGTTAAGAGGATGAGATTTCTATCTTGAAAATGCGTTCCTGCCTTTGGGCATCGCCTGCTGGAGCACGAGTTCTGAATTACAGATATCGCCTCACTGTGCGAGTCGCTGGGTTGGCTTTGGTGCCAGGCTTGCTTTCGGGGTCCTGAAAGGCAGTCTGCGGGGAAGAACCAGGCAGGAGGGATGTTTGGGAGCGTTCACTGATGGGTACAAGGCCTTTGCCCTGCTTGGGTGTGATACGGCCCATCTAACGGTACGGAAGGGACTGATGGCCACAGCTGGGTGTTTGCCACCGAACGCATCCCAGCGGGACAGTGACGGAGAAGCCACGGCTTCTTTCCCTCATTGCTCTTGGCCTAGAACGGTGCCTTCCCTCGCTGGGTGGATTTAATCTAAAAGAAGCTCAGTGGGAGAGGGGCAGACACCTCTTTCTCTGCGGCGGAGTCCGGGCGGAGGCTATCGCGGTGCAGCGCTCGCTCCGGCCCGGCTGCGAGAGCCGCCGGCAGCCTAGCCGCACGCAGGCGGCCCCTCCAAGACAGCAGCCGTGAGCCGTGCCGCTGCCTCTCGGCCCGTTCTGAGGGGAAA
>VZTL01002672.1:4443-37045 GCA_013400535.1 Scopus umbretta | reverse complement strand
AAAAAAAAAAAGAAAAGGAGGGAAAGAGCTGGGGACCTGTGCTGTACTTTGGAAAGTTAGATGCTGTTGCTCACTGGTGCTGAGCAGTGGCTGTAGTTGTTCACCAGAGCGGCTGATTTGCATCTCTTCACCTGGTCACAGAAACAGATGTACTGCAGAGGTCACCTTGCTCAGCAGTGGCTGGGCTTTGTGATGGGCCAGGCCTTCTTTAGTACACGATCGCTGTGTTTGGGTTTTGGGTGCAGCTATTTACCACGTACAAAGGAAAGAGCAGTCCTTCAGATGTTGCTTGAAGAGGGACTCTGGAGTCTTCCTTGGATTAAATGTATTGTGTATGTGTGTGTATATAGCTTAGAGTCCCCTGCAGCTCAAATGTACATGCAGACAAGTGGTTGGAGGAGAAAGCAGTTGTGACTGTATTTGCAGTTGTATGCACTGTCAGTAGAGCAGGTGTTGGCTAATCTCAGAGGGCCATGGGGCGTAAGTGCCTCTGGGTGTTGCCTGAATCTCAGCTGCACGTGGATCTGGTGTTTGTCTGGGGCATTCTTTGTGTGCTCGCCTGTACGTGTGAGCATTTTACTTCTTCGGTGTTGAAGTTAAACCTGGTGTGGACGTGAGCCTGCCTGCTCAAGAGGAGTAACTTTCAGTATTTTGAATTACGAGTTGGTACTGAAGCAGTGGAATGCATTTATTTTTTTTACACAAACTGAGCTGGGCCTCTCTCTCAGAGTAGTTGCAATATTTACGTGTTGAAATTCAGAAGCTTGTGTGTCAGGGAAGTTACTTCATTTCTGTTAGGTTTACTTAATGAATTTTACTTAGTAGAATTGCGTTTCCTTAGTGAGGCTTTTGAAAGGAACGTTAATACTGGTCTTTTGAAGACAAGCTGTAATTTTTGTCATTCCTTTTTTCTTCCTTCCAGTTGTTTACTTTAGAGGCAGCATATGATAGATACTTTTGAGGATTTTAATTTGTAGCTGCCTTTGCTTGTGTGCAACCCTTTATTAGGATATAAGCCATTCCAAATCCTGTGTCCAGTTTTTCTTGCTCTTCTGAGCAACTTAAAATGACAGATCTTTTCTCTGTTAATCGTTATATATTCATTATTACGTTACGTTCATACTATTATATGATGTTCTTCAGGAGCTCCAGGTTATCTCTGTAAGGTGGTGCAAAGACAAGTATCGTTCTTTTTAACTGGTCATATTTGCCCCACAGCTTAGAAAAAAAAGTAAGAGATATTGTGCATAAAGCTTTCTGGGATTGTCTGGAAGCTCAGCTAAAGGAAGATCCACCGACGTATGACCATGCAATTAAACTATTGGGAGAAATTAAAGAGGTAAGATGATGTGATCTCAAGGTAACTTACTGAATTTGTGTAGCTGCATTGATATGAATGGGCAGAAGTGGTTGAAGTTTGGCTTTTCATAAAGGACTCTCTTGATCTTTTTCATTACTACGTCTTTGTCTGTGAATGTTTATAAGTTGTGTAACCCCCGAGGAGAAATTTGAATGTAAAAAATGCAAAAGCCTGTGATATGTATAAAAGGTAAGTAATACTAGTTTCGTAATTCCAAGCTTCCTTCAGGTTATGACAGTGGTATTGGTTACAGGGTCAATGACATGCCCCAACACTGGGCTGACAAAACCAGGTAGAGTAGTCTTAAGTATGATCTGTACTACAGAGTATTTGCCACTTAGTAACTTCAGTATCACATAGAATGAGGTGAAACACTTGGAGTTGGTGAATAGTTGGGTAAAAAAAAAAAAGAGAAAAAAAAAAAAAGAGATTCCACTTGTAAAGGGCAATTAGTTTAAATAAAAAGTGGTTCAATAATTGTTTTGATCCTTGTTGTCTTTGACATGTAGAACTAATGCACTATTAACTTTCCATTTCAGAATCTCCTGTCTTTCTTGTTGCCTGGTCATACTAGACTGAGAAGCCAAATTACAGAAGTTCTTGATCTGGACTTGATAAAACAGGAGGCAGAGAATGGAGCCCTTGACATTTCAAAGTTGGTTGAATTTGTTATTGGGATGATGGGGACTCTCTGTGCTCCAGCTCGAGATGAAGAAATTAAGAAACTGAAAGATATTAATGAAATTGTTCCTTTATTCAGGTACTGAAATGGTATTTATTAGTCATGTTGCGAGTCCCTTAAATAATTTCAGATGTGTGGGTGGGGCCCCAGCAGGGCAACCTGCAAATCTTTGTAGAAAAGAAGAGTGGATAGGGAAAGGGGTATAGTTGTGGGCGTGAAGGGGAGAGATGCTGCAGGTCTTTAACAAGGACCCTCTTTGTTCTGGTGAATTGGAGTATTTGTCTGGCTCCTGCATGTCACTGAAGGACATTTTCTCAAATACCAGATGCATCTAAGCCTTAAGATAGCAGGTGAATGGTCAGTTTGTATCAGAATTTAATACTGACAGCAGAAGCGGGGGGGGGGAAGCAAGCAGGATAATAGGAAAAAGGTATCACTGTTCTCCAACCAGTTCTTCCTTTCCCCCCAGTTTGAGCACTCTTTACCCGCCACCCCACTCCCTGTATAACATCCTTTCCGTTCTAAAGGGAGTGTACATACCACATCTGGGAGCGCAGAGGCTGCTTCTGCTTTGTCACCGTGTTCTCGGTTGAACAGCTCAAGGTCTCGATAGTTAGAAGACATTTCCTTAACCTTGTTGTTTTCTAATTTGATAAGCTTCCAAGAGTTCAGGATTGACTTGGCAGAAATATTGCCAGCAGGAATTAGGTTGCTTTGAAATGAAGGTGTTTTTCTTTGGGTTTGTTTGGGGTTTTTTCTTTTTTTCTTTTGGTTTTCTTTTTTCCCCCCTTGGGTCTGATTATTCACTTCCCACTGAGGTTGGCTTTATAGGCTGCCAACAGAGATAGTATGTAAGCTTGGAAATCCAGATGTCTTTTTATGTCTTCAACATACAATATTGCACATCCTGGGAAATATAATCTATGGAGCTAGTAAAGTTAATTCCATGGAGACTTTTTAACAGGAGAGCAAGTTTTATTTCCTACTTGGAAGAGGCACATGCATGCATGTACCTGCTTGCTCCAGCTTTCTCTCTGTCTCATGCTCTTAAATTGTTAAGCACCCTGTTAATGTTTCCCATGCATGTTTTTGCTCTTTCCTTAGACAATCTGTAATAAATCTTGTTAACAGAACCTCTTAAACGTCTGCAGCCTTGAATAACTTTTTCTGTTTGTTTGTTTAGAGCAATTTTCTCTGTGTTAGACCTAATGAAAATGGATATGGCAAACTTCGCTGTCAGTAGTATTAGGCCAAAATTAATGCAGCAGTCTGCTGAATATGAAAGAAAGAAGTTTCAGGAGTTTCTTGAGAAACAGCCAAGTATGACTTTGTTCGTTTCTTTCTTCCCCTCTGACCTCCTAGTAAACTGCGTGTCTTTGCTTGTAGATCATGAAAAGAAAGCGGATTTTTTTTTTGTAAGTTCTAGAGTTCATATGGTGAATGACACCTTGTGCCCCAAAACTGTGGTTTGAAAAAATCTGCCGGAACAACAGTTCTGCACTTAGTACACTGGAGTTTAGTTTCATTTCAATACAGTGTAGGGCATAATTAGCTAGCACCATCTTACCTCCAGTTTCCTGTAGCTGTGTGGTTTTAATTTTGGTTTAGATGTTCTGCTTAATGCAGTAAATGAAATGCATGTCAATAACTGATGTTATGGGTATTGGTAATAGTAACTAATGGGTTTATTTGGAAATGACTGGTGGAAAAACCTAACTTTGAAAAGGAATTTTCTTAACAAGATTTCCCCCCCACCCCCGCCCCTGGCTCTTCCAGATTCTTTAGACCTTGTCACAGGGTGGTTGCAAGAAGCAGCAGATGATCTTGCAAAGCTGAGATGTAAAATGTTGCCTCCCGACTGTAGTGGTGATGGTGCCACTGGTGGAGCTTCCACGTTGTGCTCCACTGCTGTACAAAATCAGGCCTATCTGAAGCTCCTAAAGTGGGATCATGTAAACAGACCTTTTCCAGAAGTAAGTGTTTAACAGAAAAATACATTTCTGTGCTTGCTCTACTTTCTATTTCTGGGATGGAAGCTATTTGGATTTGTAGCCTTGCAACAAATACAATACTAAAACATTTATCTCTTGATTGAGAGCTCTTGTAGCTCTTCTAATAGCTACTTCTTTTTCAGTGTTGAAACTTACATAGGTGGAAAAGAGGAGTTAATTCTTTTCATTTTGTTCCTGTTACTCGCCTGCTGAGCATGTGTTGCTCTTTTCTGTGTCTTTGTGTCATCTTCACATAGGTAGTGTTAGTAAGGCATCACAACGTCACTTCACAGCCCAGCATTCTGACTTTATTCTTTGCAGACAGTGCTAATGGACCAGACCCGCTTTCAGGAAATACAGCTGGAGCTGGAGCAGCTCCTCTTGACTGGGACTGTCCTTCTGGTCACGTTCAGTGCAGCAGGCTCCGTGCTCATTGATATGCCTGGATTTGCTGAGAAAATCAAAACCATTGTCAAGGTGCTGCTGACAGGAATGCATCTTCCGTGAGTATCGAATGATCCCAGTCACACAGAGGCAGGTGTAGGTCTGTGTTCACCCTAGCAAATAGTCAGTTTAAGCCTCTGGCTGTGGACTGCAGGCCATGTAGAGGAAGGGGTGAGGGCTATTTATGAGTCCAGGCTGACGATTTTTATTCAGCTTACTGAGGCAGAACTGTCTTTTCTTGCTCTGGTCTCTTCTGTTATGTACATTCTCCTTTTTCCAGGTTATGTTTTTCGTGACACCTGGCTGGCACATGAGAGTGCAAGCAGCTAACCATGCTCACAATTTGAGCCAGGCTCCCTCGAGGATTTGAGTGTGGTACAGTACGCTGCTCGCAGATTTAGAATGATTGCTGTGCATATTATGCATTGATAACTGTTTTTTGCATTAGTCAGCGCTGCCCGTGTAGGCAGAAAGTCAGCTCTCGTTTGTATGGATTGTTCCGGCTGGAAATCTTTAATGCTGTCCTACCTCCTTGTTTTATATCTCAACTTTATTTTGCATATATATGAAATGTGTTATTCTTTATAGTTCTGACTTTTACCTGGCTTACGCTTCTCCCATGACATTTGATAAATAAGGCAACTATAATTGGATAGTTTGTTTTTAAAAGGTGGGGAAAAAATGAATAACTAATATAGCTAAGTAATGCTCTATTCCACATTCTCTAGCTCCTTTAACCTGCAGGAATCTTTGGCTACCATCGGTGAAAAGGTCTGTGCTGAAGTTAACAGCTGCCTTTCCCAGCATGGGTTTACACCACTCTCAGCGGAGAGAGAGACTGGACTTAAAGGACAAATCCAAGCAGTGGCCCATCCGGATAACACCATATGCAAGCTAATAGGTATGCTTTGACAAAAACGCTCTCTTCTCAAGTGGCCACTCCTCTGCCTTTGTAAAGCTGTTGGTGGCATGTCCTGCATGGTTTCCCATTGGATGTTTCAAGTACTTGTTTACTCTGTTCAGGCTTTCTGTATTTTACATGAGATTACAGTATTTCTGACTCTCTCTCTTGAAAACAAACCAAAACCCTTGGTCCAACTTTTCCAGATTCTCGAATCGAAAAGTTTCTGGAGAATTATCTTGCATCTAGTCACCAGAAATCATTACCTGCTATTCCTGGAGGATTAGGCCCTATTCAGAGAGAGCTGGAAGAGATTGCTGTCAAGTATGTTCGTCTTGTCAACTACAACAAAATGGTCTTCAGCCCTTACTATGATGCAGTCCTTGGCAAGATTCTGACCAAGGAAGAATCCCAACTTGTAGGGAAGTCAGAAGAATCATAAAACCAGTTTGTATGCTACCAATACGGTATTGTCAGCTATTTTAAAAAAATTGCACCAATATTTGTCTAGGAAAACAGCTTTCCATGTAAATACTGGTTCCTTTTAATTCATTAGTGCTGATCGATGAACACACATGAGATGCAAAAGGGGTTCTGAAGTAAATGATGAGAGAGAGATGCATTTTTAAGGTAAGTATGCAACCTGAGGGGGATGTCTTGGTAGTTTTCTGGCTGCCATTTTTAGATTTTTGAGCTGATGCTAGGTAGGACAAGTTTAAGAACCAACTTTGTATTTAAGTGGCTCATTTTAGGGCATTTTACTCTAATTTACCGTGAATTTAATTAATCCAGAGCAGATTAGCAATGGTCCTTCCCAGAAGGAGTGATTTGGCTTTAAAAAAAAAAATCTTACTTTAAAGACTTAAGAAGAATGCTAAAGTTCTAGATAAAAGAAACTTTTAACAGGCAAAAAACAAAGCCAAACAGCACTTTATTGTACCATTATGGTTAGTATGGTAGGCTATTAGTTACTTCTGCATTTTACTGCATTTTTAATAGCATTTTTTTGCTGTTTACCTGCAGATGTTACAAAAACACATAATATATTTTTGTAGCAAATTTTCTGGTTATTGGGTAACTGTCCTCTGCTATGTACAGTACTTACAAAGGTGGCAATCTTATAGATTGCAGCTGTATTTATCTCTTGTAAAGTCTTCAGAAGGGCAGAGCTAAAATGTTTTGATAAAAGTGGCATTTCTTACCTTTTTTTTTTTTTGCTAGTAGTTTACTCCTTTTTATGTGAAATACTGATTTTAAAGTAAATTTTTGTCATTTTCAGAAGGTGGGTTTAAAGCGTGTGAAGCTTTAGGCTGAACATTTTACTTGTTTTTTAAAACTGCAACTGGAGATGGTTGCATATTCAATCATGTCTTCAGAAATATCTAGGAAGTGCAGAGCACTATCGGAAGTATAAGTGATTTTAATGTACTGTGAGAAGTGAGTGACTTAATGTTAGTTTGAATTTACAGGGAATATTTTCAGTAGAAGATTTTTTTTCACTTTGTAGAGGTGTTCTTGAAACTTAAAACATTTGTAGGTCTTGAACTTGCTTAGCTACATGTTGTATAGATGAGTGTTTGCAGAAGAGCTCAATGATCTTACAGCCTTATTGCAATTTCAAACTCAGCTAGGAGGTAAGTACATTTGAAATTCTCCTCTAGTTGAGCACAATGCTGTATTACAGTAATCAAAATTTGATGATTTTATGAAAGCAAAGTTCATAGTTATAAACAGTAAGTGTTCCAAGTACTAGACTATCCAAAATAGAATGTGTTGTCTTCTTTAAAAAAAACCAAACACCAAGTTATGTAAAATAAATAAATAAAAGGGCCTTTTAATTGCCAGCAGCCAGGTTCATGTTATTAATCAGCTAGTCAGCCAAAATAACAGAACTTTAGAAGGCAGCACTTGATTATGAATCAGTGTTGATGGTTCCCTTTCCAGTTTTCCTTGAAATGTCGGTGTGCATATAGCTGCACGAACTTTGAGCCTGGAGGAAGGTGGGATAAGTAAGAGCTTTTATTTCATATTCGCCTGTGCAACTATAAACCAGATCTTTCCTCATTCATTACAAACCCCTTTTCCCCAGGGAAAAAAAAAAACAAACTACCAAAACCCTGTAAGAGATCACCAGCTCAGACAAGTGATTTTTCTCTTGGCTAAATGGACTCAGTAGAATGGATGTCTGTCTCTGAATCTTTCTTTTGTAACTTGAAAATGAGTAGGTTGGTTAGCCAGAAAAAAAAGTTCTGGGTAGGTTTGTGGTGTGGTCTATTTCACAGTTTGAATCGACAAAGGATACTACAGAGGTCTTCAAGATTGCTGCATCTGCTTGCTGTGCTTTGTTCTTAGTGCAGGACCCACCCCAAATACAGCCTGTAGCTCTGCAGCTCCAAAAAAGTAATTCCGTAGCCTGCGTAACAAAAGAGCTACCAGAAACATTACTGCTAGAGATATTAAAAAGATAAATAACCAAGACAAAGCTGGGTTTTGTTTTTGTTAAATGAGAGTTGCAGAAGTTATAAATTGCTGCTGGTATTTTATATGTTAGTGTTGCCTAGAAGCTGCCTTTAAAGGCCCCCGTGAATTATGCATACTACAGAAATTTAGATGCTGTAGGGGATGATCTCAAGGATGTGGGGAAGAACATCAGCATGCTGAAACGCCATACTTGGAAACGGCTATGGAAAGTACGTGACCGACGCCAGAATGAACGGGACTGCGTTATCAGTCAACAAAACTGCTCTTGCTGCTCCCCGTTCTGGAATTCTTCAGGGTCCAGATGTCAATGACGGCCAACTCCTGCTTACTCTGACATCGAAGCGTGGGTTGTGCTGCCGCTAGCGCATGCGTATTGCTCGCAGGGTCCAGACAGTAAGTCCCGTCTCGCCTCGCAGCAGAGGTTTGATCCTAAGGCTTCATGTAGAAAAAAGTGCAGTTCCCCCACCGGGCGCTGGTCTCGCCTGCAGGGGGTACAGGCAGTGGGAAGGGGCGCCTCCGTGGGGGGGTGGGTGTTGTGGGCCTTTCAGCAGTAAAGGCCCGAAGGGGCGGTGATAAATGCCCACAAGCGCAAATCACGTTGGTGATGTTTCCAGGTTGTTTTTTTAATGATGGTTAACCGAGTTTCTCTAAAAGAAAGAGGGAGACATGATGAAGTGGCAAAGCAAAAAAAAAAAACAAAAATTCTAGGATTGATAAGGCCAGACCCTGCCTCCATGGGAGCATGTATATGGTTATACGTACGCTGTTTCACCTTTCAGTCTGGCAGAGAGCAGCACCGGCCTACAGTGTCACTACAGTCCCACCCCACTGCTGGGGGTGGGAAGGTTTTTCAGCTTGTCCGAGCATCTGAATTTCCGGCAGTCCATGGGGGTTCTCACGGTCTTATCGGAGCGCAACTCTGAATAGTCAATTGCGAGTTAAAATCTCAAGTATGCATGGAAACCGCTTGGAAAGCTCAGGCAGTGTTTTGGCAGTGTTTTTGTTAGCTTGTTTGAAAATAACAGGTTGAACTGTGTAGCTAATATATTAACATTTAGCTTTGTACCCTACGTGGAAGACCAATGCAGTACTCCTGGACAATCCACATTAGAAATATGTACGGAGTTTGTCTTACGATGCTGTCTTCTTTAAACAGTCATGGAATTAAAAGCAAAAGTATACTGTATCCTCTAGAAAAATGGAAAAAAAGCTAATTCTAATATGTATGCTCTGATCAATTTCCTGTGATGGTCTTATTAACATCGCTTTTGAAGTGGCCGAGAAATATTTAAGAAGTAACTTGTGTTTGAATAAAACCAGAATGAGGCATGATGTTATGGATATCCTTTTATTTTAAAGGAATTTTTTTTTCCATTTTCAACTACAAAACAGATTCCATACATTCTGCCATAAATAAAAACGAACAATAAGGCAGGACACTACATGAACAAACTGAGAACAACTGTGTTTCCAGAAAATGTGAATTAAAAATGCTTCACAAGTATAAGCCATCCAGTTTTTAAAATAAAACTGTTGAAAACCCACAAGATTTCAAGTGGTAGATGTGAACACCCTTGAAGAACAAAATGCAGTTTTGACATTTTGCACTTTTGGTTTTGAAAACCTAGTTTTGTTCAGAGCACATTCTAAGGTTGTTCTGGCTGTTTTCGCATCAAGAACCATATAGGAGAAGAGGCACCACAGTAACAAAACCATTGTCAAGATTTTTTTTTGTTTGCAGCTGTCCCTTTTAAATGCTTGGCTTTCAAGAGACTGACGGACTCAATGCAAGTCTTTGTCGATCACAGTAGAACTCCAAACTTGTTTCACCGGATTCTCTTTTGCTGTCGTGCTCTGTAAATGTCGTGTACGGGGGGAACTACAGATCCTTTCTCCTCATCGTCATCGGAATCTTCGTGTGGTCTCTTAACAGCCTTATTGAGCATAGCGTTATTTTCCACAGGTCCATTGCCTTCCACAGCTATTTCAGGTAGGCCTCCGGTAATTATTCGTACAGCTTCATCAACAGCTTCAGAAAGAGGAAAAGATGAATTTAATTTGTAAAACTAAATTCCCTGAATAGAAGCCTGCAGACAGGGACGCTAAGATAGCTACCTTGTGAAGGTTTCTGGAACGCGAGATATTCTCCTACCCCGTTTTGCAAACGTTAAGAATTAAGTCTCGACCGTCTCAAAGTCCGAGCTGTGGCAAACACTGACTATACAGCGAACGCTGCTGCTTCAGCTTGAGCCCTCCCTTTACAAAAGTACCGAGGTCATTTGCAAGCTTACTAAAACAGGAAAGCCTGTTGGGGAGACAGTGTAGCTACTTCATGATTCATCAGGAAGTACACATAGCAAGTCGGTTTCTGCTCGTCAACAGAGAAAGCTTCAAAAATACCATGTATAATGTAAATAGATGTTTTATTTTCACTCTAAAAGAAATGAAATCCTAGCTTGCTTTCTCTCTGATCATTTGCTCCTTAAACTAACAGAGGGGTTGAAAAGGAGCATATTCTCATCTGCCGCAGTTTACGTGAAGCCTGGAGCATGGATCTGTCCGGTTTTTGTATTTCCTAACTCTGCCTTCTTTGTAGGACCTCAGAAAACAAGGCTCTTGAATTGTTCTCAGGCACTGAAACAATGTGCATTCAGTTACGCCTACCGCTGAAGCCAGCATACTGCATATTTGTAATTTAACGTTGCAGTTACAATGCTGCTAGAAATAACGCCTCACTTCTTTTAAAGGATATTCTGAAAATCTTCATTTCCTTCTTTCAGTGGTTATCATCAACATGTTATTAAAGTAGCAGCTGGTGATTGTCAGCTTTTTAACTTTTTGGTGCTCTCCCCACAGTTAAATGTACAAATACCTCTCTGTAGATTCCAACCTATGAACGTAGCCAATTCAGCAGTACACTCTTAAGTAATAATTACACATCTGTAAATGAGGTTTGGGTTTTAGACAGCAATATCCATATGCAAAACAAAGTCCTAGGCAGCACTATCACAGACTCCAAAGCGAACAAGTAACTTACTGTCTGGCAGTTTGCATCTTCTAAATATCTCCATGAGCTCATCCACTTGAACAAAGGGACCCTGATTTGTTACCGGGGGGGGGGAAAAAAGTTTAGAAGATTATTTTCAATAGAGTGGTTCTGTCAAAAGAGAATCTGTTCTACAACTTTCTGAAGTTTTCAGAGTTCATTACAACAAACCTGAAAACAAACAGGAGGTGGCAGGAGCTTCATGAGAACTACAGCTGCTGGTGGAACAGGAAATACACCACCTGGGACGGGATGTAAACCTGGAGCTGTGGGAAGAAAAACTGTATGAAGCCAGTGCAAGACAGCTAGACATGAATTGCTTTTGCAGCATTATTATTTGATGCAAATAATTACTACCCTGTCACTTTTGCCTCTACTAATTACATATTGTTTAGTCAGTGATCTAAGAGCAGTGTGTATAACAGCTTATTACCACTCACCAGACCCCAAACTACTTGTACTTGCTTCCATGTGACCTCAGTATTAAAAGATATCTGCCTTTAGCAATCCAATTAAATAACAGCCTAAAATTTAAGTACATGTTCGGATGACTGAAGACGAGGAAAGTCTCTGTGATTAGGTTTCCTAAACACATGGGTTCATAACTTGCCATCAGGTGAAATAGAACCACTTCCGACTGAACATCTGACTTACGTGCTAAGTGTCTGGGCTGAAATGGAATCATTTGTTGAGTGTCCGGTTTTGGATATTCGGGTTTTCTGTCTACTTCATCTTTGAGAACAGGCACGATGGAGGGTGCAACCACAGGGTCTGGAATTATAGCTGCCAGCTTGGCACGGGAGACATCCTGCGAAAGCCAGTTAGAGAGCACTGAACTTGGCAGGATCACATTGCTTGTTTAAATTACAGAGCAAAACATCTCTCTAGACCGGTCGCTCATTCTCACTTTGTCATCATTATCATTTCAGACGTCCTCTTAGAAGACCATCTGGGCAAAACTTGCACGTTTTCATCAAACATTTTAGTCCTACAGTGTCCCAGCTGGGAGTGGAAACTTGTTTTTGTTACCGAATGGGACCGTATTTGTCATTTTTCAGTGGCTCCTTTTTTTAGGTTAAAAAGATTTAGGTGAACAGGTGCAGAGCACTAGGCCTTCACAACTATCATTTCTCCCTCGTTTCATTCCCTAGATTGCTTTAGCTGGAAAAGAAATAAAGCATAAGGCAGTCAGCAGGCATGCAAAGCATCGCTTCAAACAGGATTATATTTTGGCACGTTACAAGCAACAGAAATCAGCCCAAGGGCTGAGTCACCTTCAGTACACACCACCTCGCGTGCGCTTACCAAGACATCGTCTCTTGTAAGCACACCTGTAACTTCAAGGTAACTTTGTCCTGACTGCTTTAAAAGAAAAGCATTCAGTGGCTCAACGTGACTCTTACTTCCGCCTATCGCATTATTTTACAACTGTGTGAAGACCAACAGTTCAGCTGCTTTGCTAACTTTGATGACTTCTGTGTTTTTCAAAAATTACTTTTCTGTGTAAGAAATAAATGGAAGCTGAGGCACTGTTCTTGAGAGATGAATTGAAGGCGCTCTTCCTGTGCATGCAAATGGGCAACAGCAGTTCCTCCAACAGAGCTCTTTCGGCTTCTCTGGCAGCCTATTTTACATTATGCTTAAAAAAAACATTCAATGTTTTATTCTGTTCCAATGGTTTTCCAAAGTGTTATGGCCTTCCACGTGACTAAAATAGTAGTTAAAATACATGTGGGTCAGGAACGAGATGGAAGAGCACCAGATGCAGGTGTCTGGCCTAGAGTTTAAATTCCAAATAGCAGCACCAAAGCACTTCAGCCGTAATAAACAACTGAAAAAAAGCAGGCACCCACTGATCTCTATAGATAATTTTCCTCAGCCATCTGCAGCAATCATTGGGACTGCAGTATGTTTGTTTTGATATGGTTCTCAAGGAAGTGAGCAGAGTTTTGCCAACCGGAGCGGAAGGGCAGCCAGCGATGTTCCATACAGATGACCCGATTCTACAAACTTCAAAAAGAATTTTGGATTTTGAAGGAGCTCAGGTTTAAGTCTGAAGTGCAGGCCTGTAGCTGAGTGGTGTCGGCATTAACGCATCGACCTTTCCATGGGAAGATAAAAGGTAAATATGGATACATAAAGTTGCATCTGTTACCCATGTTCCTTGCTCCTTTCTGCCCTTGGCCCACAATGCCTGGCACTTTGCTGCCTGACAAGACACCATGGAGGAGGCATACCCAGGCCTGTTTTCCCTGCTTTTCTATCGAGGGAAAAAAGTGTAAGGCCAGTCCTAAACAAGGAATTGCTTAAGTTTGCTAGGACTGAAGAGAATTAACAGTAAAATTTAGTGTTCTTATCCCCTTACCTTATAACCAAGGGCCTTCAGTTCGCTAGCAGAGCAAGGGTACAAATCCATGAACTTATACCTGTCTACCAGCAGAGCTGTTTCTTTACCCTCGTATTCTTCCTTGAATGCCGTAAACCTCCGTTTTTCAACTTTCAGTATACTAGCCAGGTCACCAATGTTACTTTCAAAAGCTAAAAACCGAGCCCAGATTTCCCTGTAAAAGAACAGATAAATAGACAGTTGCTGAAGGAGAAATAATTACGGATCATGACCCAATTAAAAACCACAAGAGGAGAGATTCAAAGGAGGTAATCTGGGAACACGTGACCATTTCTATTATTTACATTAGAGGCATCTGTAACATGCATTACCTTCCCAGTGCCTTATATACTTCTGTAAAAGCTTTCAGTCTAGTGGATCGTAAAGGACTTTGTTACGGAAAGGAAAGGATTACTGGTGTGAATGACTTCAGCATTTGAGGTAAGTTTTTGTTGTCAGTGTAAGATGCACAAATAGACTTCACTCATCCCACTACGCAGACTTTCACTCTGATCCCGATAGGTGAAGGACTTCTCTACATAGCTTACGATTTAGTTCACCTGCATAGACTAGCATATTCTAGCAGGCAAGAGCAATACCCTGTAACACACTAGGCAGCGCTTCAGAATTTCACATAGCCCAGATTTAGTCACTGCTTACTTCTCTGTGGAAAATCTCATATAAACTTCAGCAACATCTGACCGTATTTCTGGACTTGATTCAACTCTCATTTTAGCTTTGGAGTTCACCTCTGAAGAAGGTTCAGCTTTTAAATTCTTGGTTCTTCACACTTTCAAAATGGACATAGAGGTATTTCTCAAGGAAGAGCAGAATTAAAGGGCAGACTGCATGTGCACAGCAGTGCTGTGTTTGATTTCTTAGCTTTGATGCCTATGTCTCCCAGAATAACAATGGTGAACACTTGGACTGCAAAGGGTTTGGTAAGCAATTTTTCAGCAAAATAAATGTAAAAAGTAGTAATGAAAATGTGGCAGTGAGTGGTTAATCCTTGTCTTTTCTGGTTCTTTTCCTATTTTATTTTCAGTTGGCTGGGAGTTGTTCAGCATTCTCCTCCGTAAATTCTTGACTCACCTTCTCTAACGTCATGCTCCTGAAAGATGTTTTCTCAACTCCCTCTCCCCACCTATCTAAAGCATCTCTCTGGTGAGCGACACATGTCATTAGCCACGCCACCTGCTCAAACCATGGAATCCTTACTGCGCAGGAGGATTTTGCACTCTATCCTCAACAATCCTGCGTCAATGAGCTCTTAAAGTCAATAAATTAAGGGATTTTACCACAAGCGGGAGAGGGACTTACACAAATCTGTCACAGTTGTTGCTATTTTAGGCAGCATGAAGAGGGGAAGGAACATCTGTACCTAATTTTGTCCTGCTGTTCATTTTCCTAATTTCTTTGGGATGTTTGCAGTTGGATGGGGTTATGTATCTTTTTTTAGTGTAGTGAAACTGCTTTTGCAGACGTACCCAGATTTCTCAGGTGGAAGGCTCCCTGAAGTTAAAACACGTTCAAACAAAACTCTTGTATTATTGTCCTCTTTAAAAATAGAAAGAAAAAAGAAAAATCACACTGAGTAAAATATATTAAAGACAATTTAAAATCATGTCCATTCAAAGAAATGTGTACATAGAATTAAATGTAAGGCTGACATTCTGATACCCGGATTTGAATTTCAGTAAGTAGAAAAAAAAAATCTGAACGTCTACATAAAACTTCACCAATGTTAAATTCTACTGTGAACTTGTTATTTGAAAGTCTGTTTTTGTTGATAACAACAAAGCGATCTTAATACAGGTTCTTTTATAACAGCACAGCTATTGCTTGGCATCTCTTTGGGATCTCTGCTTTTTTCTGTTTTCTTTAACTATCATGGTAATTTTGAATTTGGCCTTTCAATTCATTACTTCCCTTTTAAATTAGGGCAATATTAATATACTTGTATATTCCTCAGAAGTCCTCCCAAAATTATTAGACCTGGTTCCCAATGAGCAGTCAGCCTTTGTATGTTGCCAGCTGGGGTCACGGAGTGGTCGGTGGTTTTGTTCTCAAAACTGCTAGCTTCCGCCTTGTCTCTCTCGCTGGGTATTTTACCATATCTTACATTTACAGGAGGTCAGTGATCAATTTTTTTGTTTTTCAGTAAAGTCTGCTGGGTTGCTAAGATGGAGCAAAACACTGGCAAGTTTTAAGATAATTTTTCCTGCTGGCAATCTATGGAAAAGCATTGCAAATATTCATGTAGACCTAAAATAATTTCTTGCAAAATTAAATATACTTTGACTTGGAAAAAAAAAATCTCTGTTTAGAGCTCACGGGAGGAAAAAAGCTCTAAATCTGTTCAGATTTTCAGAGCCTGGGGAAGAAAAAAAAAAAAAAGGTACTGTAGTCTGACAGGAGAGGTTCAGGCCTGGTGCCTAGAGAACATGCTAGAACACCCAGCAGCACAGCCACCTGCAGCTACCGCTTACGCCAGTGGCGTGGGGGCTGGCTCACAAAATCGAGCTAGCAATTCGTAATAAAACCAGATTGCCTTACATCTCTGCCGTCGTTATGCTACAAATACCGAGCTAGAGTACGGAATACTTGAAGAATACCTGAAGAAATCTGACATCTAATGGGTATCTGGCAGACAGGACTGGGCAGAGGAAGAGCCTGGGATGAACCGCTCTACTCCCGCTCCTCTCATTCCCCATGAAACACGGACCAGGACAGGTCCACGCAAAGGTTTCTGTCAGCTCCTGCTCCCCACAGGGCTCGGGTTTCTTCTGACACTGCTATTAACTCCTGCATCAGGCAATGCCACACAGAGACCGGGCGCCACCACCTGCTGCCCGGGGCTCCCCTGCCCCTTTGCCCCCGGTGCCGGCACAGCAGGGAACTGCGCACCTTGCCCGTGCCCTGCTCTTTGCATTGCAAACCAGCTCCCCCGCAACTTCCAGGCAGGACCGATATTCACAGTATTGCTTTTATACCTTGCTCATCTCATCTATTTGGGGAGCACAAGCTTAAATTAATTCTAGCAGGGAGCAAAACTAACCCATCACTCCCCTCATGCCGATTTCAACCTCCTATAGATCTTTTTCCTCGGGATTTAAGATTTCTCCGTGTACTCCCCGCTGTTCACAGCAGATGCTGTAAAACTGCTGTGATGCAGGTGAGTTGCAATTTGGAAAAGTTCACTCTCCCCTATTCAGTAGAATCAAGATCTAATGTCAGTGCACTTCTGGAACTTCAGTAAGGACAAAACAGCGGGGGGGGTTTCCCAAATTAATTGCCAGGTTTTATGAAGAGGTTTCATTGCTCTTCAAGAAGAATTAAAACTAACATACAAAGAGCTTGGACTGAACCTAAACTCACAAAGAAGGCACATTAATGCTTCATTAGACCTCTCAAAGCTTAAAGCTTACCATTAAGGTGAGAAAGGTAGTCGATATATGCCAGGACATATTCTGGAATGTCGCCATATTTTTTCAGCCCTAGCTCAAAAATCTTAAAGGCCACAGACTTATCCTGCAAACGTTAAAAAAAAAAAAAAAAAGTTATTAGCTTCAGTGAGCTACACACCTTCCTGACACTTCTTTAATATCAAACTAAGCATATAGGATTACCTTACTACAATAATACTCCATTAAAGCTGCTGTAACATAGACGTGATGGCGGGTCCGGGCATCCTCTCTTGCCTTCTTAAATATCATTCTTCCAGATTTGATGCCTTCTGCTCGCCTTGCAAATTTCATATACTGGATATAAACCTAAGGTGCATATTAATATTTATATAGTATCCGTGCTAACAGAGAGCACTAGCATGTAATAAAGTTTTCTACTATATCTGAAATAAGCTCTACTCACAAAATACAGCTAATACGTCATAACAGGAACAAGACTGTGTTGTGCCCCTATGGTGGTTTGCTATAAATACTGAGGCAAAGCTTTTTATATACTTTTTTTTTTTTAATGGAATATACCTAAGACCAATCCCCTGGAATGACAATAGTTAATAAACAGATTAATAATAGTTAATAAACAGATTTTTCAAGGAAGGGGAGGCAAGTAGATGAATGTAAATTACATAAACCGTTGCCTTCAGAGAACTAGAGGCTTATTGCAAAAATGGTAACTTTCCAATAAAGTTAGGACATCCGCAAGGATAAAGAATAGTCAAAAGGCCCGACAAAGCATTTTACTGTACCTTATACAATCCAAGATACAAATCATCCTGTGTGCAAATATTTATACCCGGATCAAGGAAATAATGAACGTGCTGTTTAATTCAGTAGCCAATTTGTGATTTGCATTTCTTTGGGATTCAACTTTCCTCCACTCTGAATTAGGTCACCAATAACAGCATTCCTCAAATTGCAGGAACTGGTATGTGGTTTCTCAGAAAATGTGTATTTGGGAAGCATTATGATCTATGTTTAATGAGTAGAACGTGTCAGTAAATGGATACCTTCCCTCTGACACTGACCTGTTGTTTAATTTTAGACCTTATACCTTTATTTCCTTGTCATCCTTTGTTGTGTCTATTTATAACCTCAGTAACTTTTTGAGGGCAGGTTACTTTCTCACACCATTTGTTCAGTACTAGCGCAGCTGGCACTACAGCCGATGTTGTTTACTATGTAACTTCAGCAGAGGTACAGCCACACTCTTTGATACTTACAGGGTGCATTACAAATGTATTTGCAAACTACCCGTACCCAGTACGGTGGATTTCTGTGTAGGGAGAACAATGGGCAAAGGCAACATGCTTTTAATCCATTACGGGGAGGCAAAGTGAAATTTTAGTTGAGTCAAAAAACCATACACCAATTATCATGAGCTGTGTCATGAAATCTTGAATATTTTCTATCTTCGTTGCTTGTTTTAAGAGATTCTCCGAAAGAGACAGAGGAGAAAAGTGCACGTGACTTGGTGTATCTAAGGCGATTAAAGGCTATAATTATCAACCTTGCTGAAATTTTTAATCTAATTCTGTCATCTCAGTACTCCACCTGCTCAATCATCCTTGCGACCCAATGAACTCCTGTAAGTACTTCCCCATTCTTTGAGTGTACGCAGATGACTATCCATGCAAATGTGGAAGAAGTCAATACTAAGGATTATCTTACCAGAGTGGGATCAATGTCTTCAATAGCCAGAAGTCGGTTATATATGCTGTGTACTTTCTCATACTTCATTCGACTCTAAGTAAATAAAAAGGAAATACAGACTGCTTAGTCATACTGTTACAAGTCACCTGTGAGAATGCAAAAATCAATCTGAAGAAACTAAAATTTTTCTATTTCCTTTTTTCCCCACGTGAACACTATGTATGTCAGTCCCTTTACTCAGATGCATTTTTTGTCTTGTGCAGTCATTTCTTTACTTCCCACATTGATTTCTCACTAGCACTTACATACATGCTTTACAAGAACCTCTGATGTGCTTTTCAATAATCTCTGAAGTCTTTTCCTAATTTAGGAATACTGCAGCAGAACTGCCATTGTAAGTTTTTGCGATAAGGCGGCTGTTTCCTTTACCTCCATCTAAAAGCAATGTGCAGACAGCCAGGAAAACCACCTTCTGCACTCTCCAACCTACGCATTTCAAATAATCCATTCTGTTCCCTGCCAGCTGCAGCCCTCCAAATTGTATTGTGTGACCTTAAAAAAATTTAAATCGCCAGTACGCGTATGATACAAGAGGCTGCACTGAAAGCCAAGGAAGGCTTTTACTTTAAGGGCAGAGGGGTTTTTTTGCTGTTGTCCTCAGGATCTTCCTGCAAAGACTCTTCCATGTTATAAATGGGCAGAATGCATCCTGCAGAGGATTCTGTGGTCCTCATCTGATCGGTGGGAATCGGCCTTTATTCCTGATAGTTCATGGGCAAAACCAATCGTTGTCACAGCATTACTTATTATGGAGGCTGTGCAATATGGTGGTAGCCTGGGTAAAGAGATTTCTCAAGAAAGCTGCCGTGTAGGGTGCCTCCCATCTTCCATGCAAATACAAACATTAAACCCCCAAGAATCAGATAGGAAAGGTGTTTCTTCATTATCCCCATTTTAAAAGTGAAGAAGCTGATGCTCTGGTAAATGTAAATCTATCAGACTTTCAATTTCATAGTAATTTGAAAAATATAGTCAATATTTAAGTGGAAAGACAGTAGGTTTTCAAAAATTTTTTAACCCATACTATGGGCTTTTCTGCTCCATTTTGTCAGGTCAGTCTCAGAAACACTGAGTGAGTTAAGGCTAGAAGAATCAGTAAATTAATTCTATAGAATTCTGTGTGTTCAGTATGTTTCAAATAAATGACATTGATGAGAGATGTCTTTGGGTTTTAACATCAGTACATCACTATTTTTGCTCACCTCTTCATAATCTGCATATGCAAAATAAAGAAGCATATTCTTCTTTAATAAAGTGCTGATCGCTCTTTCATAAATATTAGCAGCCTCATCACTGAAAAGTTTAGCATTGTTCATGTCCTGTTATAAAATAAGTATGATAATATAATTGTTCAGTATCTGTGACAATGAAGGCCAATCTATGGAATATCTTCTGTGTGTGAAAAGTCCCAGTGAACTTTCACGCAGTACTCCAATAGACCAATCACCTCCCCAGTACTTAAGGAATCACAAATCAGGCGAAAAAAACCCCCAACAAACCACCCCCAGACCTAGAACTGGCCAACACTGACATAGTTTTTCGTAATTCTTATCTCAAATGCAAGTATTTTCATTTCTTTAAAAAGCCTCGATTTTAAAATTCTGAACATGACACAACTTATGGTGCTAAATACTTTTCACACCCCGCTCCTTGGTTCTGAAGTATTTGAGGAAAAATTAACAGCGCGCCATGTCAAAGCAATGAAATGAGAAAGAAAACCGATGGCAGTCTGCTTACCCCTTTTTCCGCTAGCAGTTTACTAGATTGCTCGAGGTACTGTGCAGCTTCATACCAGATATCTGGGTGATGTCCCAGAACCAAAAGGCATTGCTCATAGGCAAACATAACTGGGGGGCAAAATGTAAGAAATACTCCTTGTTTATTATCACAGAAATGGTACCATCTTGCACAATGGAAGCGTGAAATACAAAACCCAGCAAATAAATCAGACAGTATTAACACTAATTGGCTTTGAGTACAATGATCATGACTGCAGTTCCTTTATATTGCCAGGAACTTTATGAATCATAACCAGCAGCTAAAATCTGCCTCCTCCACAGAGGAAGAAGCAGAACTCATTCAAGAACATCAGCCATAAAATCAGGCTGTGATCCACTGTTTCCTGACCTCCAATGAAAGTTCAGTGTGCACACAGCTATAGCGCTGTCCCCCAAAATCCATGTATTACATTCAGCTTGGCTTGAGCAAAAACTACAAAGTAGTTCAAAAAAACCACCCACACAATTCAAGAAACTTGACCAACTTCTGCTCCAGCATAATCCCTGAACGCTAAATCACATCATTACTTATGCTGGAGGTCATTAATGGAGCTCAGAAATACAATTCTACATGTCCTGCCGCAGTATCTAATTACCTCTCTTTGTTATGAGAGTTTGATCTTCTGTACGCAGAGGATTGCTCTTTTCCCACTGGATGTATTTCTTCCACATGTCCACCTGCTGAGCCTCTTGTGGTGTATTTTGTGGTGGGACAGAGGGAGCATTGCGGTCCAGACCTTTCATCACTGTCTCATATTCCTGAAACAGAAGCAATGTTTTGAACAGCAGATTTAAGCACATTAAACACTTATTTTAGGTTCTGCTTTACAGAACTGATACAAATATTTTAGCATATTAACCTTACTAGCCTAACACACTTTTTTTTTTTTTAAATAAGAACCAAGTTTAATGCTATTTTGTAGAACTAAATAAAAGAAAACTCAACACATGGTCATACCTTTGCTACACGTCGTGCGTTCATATAATCTCTACTCCTATCTTCAATCATCTTCTTAGCTAAGTGAACATTGATGCCCTGGAGAAGGGTGAAAAAAAGGAATTGGGAATAGGCAATTTCACTTTGGAAATACAGAATCTCATTTCATACAGAGAAGAGCTTGAAAGGGGATGCAAAAGTGAGCAAGAAGGACAATGTTATTTTAAAATACTGATATCAAAAGGTACTGCATTTCTCCTAATAAATGTATGGGCAAGAACTTCATGTATTAGAGAATAAACTCACTACTAAAAATCAACCGACCTGAAGCACCTCAGTATATTTTTAATCACTTACAGCTTTCAAAAATACAGTGAACTTTACATAAACCTGCTGGGGGAGAAAGTGGAAAGAATGTGATTCACATTTGTCCTTTTACATTCTGGTCAGTGCCTAGTCAGAGTCACAGTTCCCTGCCTTGCTGCTGCCTGCTGTTCACCAGGTGAAGACTGAGACAGCATACAAGCAATTCAGTTTCCTTGGACGAGTAGTAACAGAGACTGACCTCAAAGCTCAAAGCTCTGCCCTCTCCTCTGTTCCTGAAATAACTGACAGCTTTTAAAAGAGCTTATATGCAACACACACCCTGCCATACATGTACCCTTCTCAGCTGAGAGAGACTTGAGACCTGTGACTGCAGAGAGCGACACCCCTCCAGGACCACAGGCACGTGCGGAGGGCCCTGCCGTGCTGCTGACCAAGAGCAGCAGGGGATTTGGGGCAGCCGTGCTCCCAGGCACAACCCACATCTCAACATCAGCAACACAGGCTGGGGTGCGGGATCCCAGGCATGAACAAAATCTCAAAGAGCCGCTCCTATGGCAGGATAAGCAACCGCCCTTTTGTTCATGCCTGTGTCAGGGTGGATTTTGCTGGCATGGCTTGCCAGGACTTTGAGGAAGATGAGCACAGCTTTCAGTCTTGTTCCAAACAGGCACCCGAGCTGGGTACTGACTCATTAAGAGAAGCAAGGTACTGACTGTCTGGACTCTTGCAGAGTGCTGTCTAGGATAGCTGTGTGGGCCAGTTAGCATACAAACTCTGCAATGCCCCATTTAACGCAGGACTGGGCTGAGGACGCACCAATCTTCTCCCAGGATGCACTCCCAGCCTTCTGAGGTGCAGCTGTGTGGCTTTGTGAGCCAAACATTGTCACTTCTCTGTCTCACTAGGGGTGTTACCACTTTTGACCATTTGTTTAATTAAAGATACTGGTGACTGACAGGCTGTTACTGCTACCCAGTGGCTACCAACTGAGCTAAAGGGAAGCTTGAGAGTATTTTAACTGCAGCGAATAGCCAGTAACCTTTCGTACCGAGACCTGGCCATGATCTCTGTGTTGCTGGGCTATGATGTGGGGAATCACTTCTCCCTCAAAGAGCCCTTCTGGTGAGCAGCACTTCCTTCCCTGTGCCAGGACACCGGTACGCAGCAGCCCTTTCCCTTGAGGCCAGCCTAGCCAGAACAGGACGTGCAGAAACCCGTGCCCGAGCAAAGAACCGGCCCTCACCTTCCAGCAACTCTGAACAGCCTGAGGTACTTGTTTGTGTTACAAGTGTCAGGCAGAGCTACCTTAACGAGAAGACAGAGGACGCGTGTAGGACAGGTTTCAGCTACCGTTTTGATGCTCTCCCTACATACTAATGAAAGTAGTAGGAACTAGCAGTGACAGCCTTCATTTGCTATGTGGGAGGGGAAGGGGAGGTTTACAGGGAAGTTATACTGGCGATTTTCCTGCGCAGGAGAAGGCACGTTGCTGGGTATCTTCCCTGGTGGTCAGCAGGCTACCTGTGGGATCCTTGAATACCAGCGGGGTGATGAGCTGTTGTAGTACACACTCACGGCTGTGAATGCCAGAACGTACTCCCACTGGTCCTATCAGTGTCAGGTCACCAATCCTACAACTTGCATAATTAGTAATAAAGAAAGAGAAATTGTCCCTTCTTTCCTGCTTGGTCCACAGCTGACCCACAGCACAGCAGCATCTGCAACCCCAGGTGTGATGAGCAGGACAAGGGAGAGTGCTGTACGAGCATCCCTGCTGGACAGTGCTGAGCACGAGGGCATCTACCCTCAGTTCGGCATTCTCACCTCTGCTGACAGGGATAGGTTAACAAGCCATTCCCAAATGTGTTTACAAATACGTTATAAAGGTGCAGCTACAAATAAGCATGCAAGGTCAAGGAGTTGAGGTTACGCTTTGCTGAAGACAGTGTGGTAGCAGACTCACCTGAATTGATGCTGTAATGGCTTCAGGTGAAGGACAGTGAGGAACATTTTATATGTACTTGAGACCATATAACTTAATACAGTGAAGGAAGTCCAAACCATCATAGCTGAATGCCATTTTACCCTGTTCAACTACAACTGAAAGGAGGGGAGTGCCTCCTTGGGGAAGCAAGCCCTCATTGCCAGCTGATCTGCTCTAGGTTCTATTAAACATATTCTCTGTCATTGACACCAGTGATTTCTAATTCACCAGCAATTCTACTGGGCCACCTGGGAAATGTCTTGAAAATAAAAAATAATTATCACTCAGGTACCTGTACAGTTCTGCCACAGGTCTTGGTACATACTGCACCCGCAAAATGAGTTTATACTGCCGGTCATCTCTTTTACACATCATTATTTAGTGGATACAGTTTGGGCACTATACTTAATTATACCTTTTTTTTTTTTTTTATGTCACACAAAAAATTCATGGTTTTGATTACCTCTTCATATTTGTTATAATCTCTCCAGAGCTGTTCTATGTTTATCATTGGATTCACGCAACCACGCTGGTAAACCCTACGGACAGCTGTTATCCTCTGGTTTTCTGCGTAAGATCCTACTGCTTCTCTAAATAGTGGGAAGAGAGATTAATGTCAGCTATTACAGATCATAACTGGCATGAACATCAACATTACATTAACTGAGCTTAAAAAAACTCTTTTAAGGTACTTACACGCCCTTCAAAAAATTGATGTAATCCACCCAGATCTATGTGAGAAAAAATATTACATATAATGAAACCAATGTTTAGTTGTACTTCTTATAAAGTAAGAAATAAAATGGTTTTTGATAAAAAAAAAAACATACCTGGTATGACATGATTTCCATGCCAATCTTATCCAGAGCAAAATCATATGCCTGAGCCATTTTTTCTCTGAGGAAAAAAACAAACCACAAAGACCATAGAACAAGTCTTTAGTATTTAAAAAATTCTTTATTTAAGAGTATTCTTTTTGTGCAGCAAAATCTAAACATTGAGGTATGAAAAGTATCATTCAACAGCTGAGAGTAAAAACTGGCATTCAGATAGCTTTAAATTCTGCATGTAGGGGGTGGTTTGTTTATTTTTGAAGCAAATGCTTTAGATCTATTGGTGGCAATCTAGCAGACTAACAGTTCTTGAGAGCCTCCCCACCCTTAAATAAGTGGAAATCCATGTGTACTGTGTGCACTGGAAGTTGTGAAGACAGAAAACAACTGCTCTCTACATCTTCCTAGCTGACAGGTGTACATCTGGCTTCTTTTTTTTGCTTCCCCCCCCGCCTCCGCCCCGAATTCCCCAAACCTTGTTGTAATTCTCCAGGAACACCAAAAGGCTGGGGCAATTAGGAGTAACTCCCGCGTGGAAAGTGGCCAAAATCTTTCACGTGTTTTCTTATCCCCCAAATTCAAAGTACTTTTCCCCAAATCTAAAATGTTCACAGAATATTTCCTTGGTCAAGTTTCAATGAACACAGCTTTTTCTCTCTCCCACTTTTCTCCCAGTTTGCTTTACTCAAACATCTTTCAGTATCTTACTACCCCTTTGACCATATTAGTAGGAAAAATAGAGGAAAGTTAAATTAGGAAAAAAGATGGGGGGGGCGCTGGTAGTTTTTTAATGGTTTCAAAACAGTCTTGTAAAAAGAAATTTTAAAAATCTGCTTTTTTTCTGTTAATGCTTTAGTTATCTTGCCAGTTATAATACAAAGAAAATTTGGTGGGCTGGGGAAAGAAACAGTTTATAGATGCTGAAAGGTACTGATATTTTTTGAAACCTCAGGCAGGAAGAAAAAGCATTAAGCTCAGTCTGCAGGATTATAAAGAAGCAAAATGTAGTAAATGAACAAGTATGAAGATTAATGCATCCCAAAATTATGACACCCTGATTTTTATGCCTTTTTATGCCTCCTGAAACTCTCTGATTATGGAACTATTTATTGCTGTTAGTTCCTCATCTGGAATCAACGCCCAGTTTTGTGGAGACTTTAAACAGGGCACTAAGGGGGAGGACAGCAAAAGGTCCCCACTGAAGAAGCGTGTTTCGGACTGGCTCAAGCACCAATCGCATCTGCAGGGAACCACCATGGGTATGCCAGCTCCTCCCTGGTCTTGACCCACCCTGTTATATGGATCCAGACTAAGGAAGCAATTTTACCCAGCACACTCAATTACAGAAGCTTTAAAGAAAATGTTTTCCAAATGCAGATTATGTATTATTCCCCCAACACTCTACCAGAAGATCCCCAGGCAGGTTTGCCGCCCAGGTTCCTCCCCGCCCCCTAGTCAAAGATCAAGAAGAGATTTGCCGTAAAACCAGAATAATTCAGAGCAAGTCTGTTAACTTACTTGTAACTAGGTAGCTTCCCCTTGGTTTCTCGTACATAGGAAAGGTAACATTTCCATAAATCAATGTGTAAAACCTTCATAAGGCATCGCTGAAATAACTGTTTAATACATCAAGAAGATGTGATCAGGATTCCAGATACAGAAATTAGGTTTCTACTTTTAAAGCTATAGAGTATGTATTAAAATAATCTTTGTAATTATGATTGAGATTTGTAAGAAAGAATAAGTTAAACTACTCTTCCTTTTAACTAAAGCATCTCCGTACTATGCAAGGGAACCGGAGAGAATTAAGCAGAGAAATTCCTTTACGAACTTCACTGATTACAGCTTGGTAGCAACAGCAAATCGACTTTAGTGATATTTCTTACTTGTGTTTTTGAATAACGCATTCAATGACAGCTATAGTTTGTTTCAATCTGCTTTAGCCTAACCACAAGATACTTGTTCTTGCTATAGAGATACATTACATATATTGATAGGACTCACCTTTTCCACTTTGTCATAATTTTTTGCTTTAATCTATAGGGAAGCAGAAAAAAACAAATCACTTAAGAAACTATTTTAGCATAGTAGGAATATATTCTTCATACAGTACTATAGCATTCCAATTTGTACTTTGGCTGCCTAAACTGATTACATTGTAATACCACATAAAGCCGCAAAAATATAATTAAACATAAAAAAATCATGTACTTTGCTTAGCTTTTTCAAAATTAGTGCTTCTTAATTTTTTTTTTTCCACTTCCACTAGGGCCAAAATTTAGGTAATCAGTAGGTGAAGTTGCTTCCTGTATTCTGAGTTGGACACCCAGACTTAGCCTCTTATTTTAAGGTACTCTGTTGCATTAAGTGCATACATTGACTTAGATACCAAAGCCTCTAGATTGGGATTTAGTAAATTAAGGGTCAAATACCATTTACAAAACTAGTAGACTAATAAATGTATTATATTTGAATATTTATTTCTCAAAGTACACTTTGCTATAATACGCTCATGCTGAATAAGGGAATAATAAACCATGGAGAATCTGTTTTTCGACAGGCGTCCCCCAGCCCTGGTGTCCCCTTCCAGGAGGGACCAAACCACGCTCACATCTCGGCACTCGTTTCATTCAGACAGCACGCACACCACAAGAGTAGAGGGTGAAACCTAGTCTCAAAGTAACAGGTTGCCTTTCAGGTAAGACACAGAAAAGCATGAGACAGATGTAAAGGGCAGACTGGCACCCTTCATTTATTTATTGGCTCCGGTTACATTAACACACTAGGCAATCCAAAGAGACACACCGAAGAAACAAAGAAAATCTACAATGCCTCTAGAAGATGCTTATCTGCATTGAAATGAAGAGCCTGTAATAAAATAAGGATTTATTATGCTGCATGGAATTTTTTTAAAGCATCAAAACTCCCTTTTAAATTTCATTGCTTTTTATTTATTTAGGGGATTAACAGCTTTTTCTTGGTGTGATACACGAGAGCCGCAGGAACAGCTCTGAAAGCCCTTCCTTTTCCCCAAGGAGCACGGCGGTAGGCAGTAAACAGCACCCTTTTGCACCAGGTATTAACTATACAATTTTTAGATCATTCTCATTCTAAAGCATGAAGAATTTTTTAATGGAAGCATCAGGAAACATGGTCTTGCCTGCAGAAGGTCTAAAATAGGTAATATATCCTGTACTGCACTGTGCACTGCCTATCCTGTCTGCTGTTTCCTTGAGTTTCTACACTCCTGCAACACCCCGGCCTCCAAGACTCCTAAACATAGAGGTCCCACAGAGTACCCCCATTTGTCTCACTCCTGAACATGATCAATTAAAAATGAGAGAATTCTAACAAGTTTTGCAGAAAAACTTCAATGGCATACATAGCAGACTGGACCCTTGTGTCTGTACCACTTCTGAACTGGAGCAGTACCCTGCCCTGGTTGAAATAATTTCAAAAAATCTGGGTTTGCAGGAAGTTAAGCCTAATTACATCTTGCACACACTATTTTCACAAAGTCTTTCTGCAAACTATTCAGTTAAAAGATGGCTGACCAGTGAAATGACTGATTACAGAAATAACATTGTTCTGAAGTAACACTTAACTAGAACAAAATCAGGAGGCGGCATGTCCGTGCTACGGAGAACACCTAACCTCTGCCCTAAGACACGCGGACCCAACACACCCTCAGGTACGGGTACGTATCCTACTGCTGCTTTCTCACAGCTTTTTGCGAGAAGACCACAGTCTCTCAACCTTTAAAAAGCACTTATTACAGTAACAGTAGGGTTGTTTAGACAGAAGTCTTTTGTGGACACAAATTAAGGAGTCTGATCCTGCCCTATTTCTAGTTGAAGGAAAAGAACTTCTTATATTTTAAATTTCTCCTCCACCATAAAGATCAAAAAAGACATCTCCCATTTTTACTTCACTTTTTTGACAGCAAGAGTAACTTTTCAGGTTTCTCAACACCTCTTAGAATATGACAAAAAGGATTCAACTCTAGTCCCTAAAGTGCAAGAGGTCTTGGTCTATGTCGCCCATCCCCTGCAAATTCCTTTTATCCTTGGTCACTGAGTGGTAAAGAACAAATGAATCTTCGTTTGTATGTCTAGCACAGAGCACAGCTGACTACACTTTTTTCCCTCGTACTTACTCAAGTAAAATCTTCAATAAGATGAGCAGATTTATTTATTTTTTTTTTTTAAAAAAAAGAGTGAATCCCCAGGAGACAGTATAAAACCTTTTATGGGGAAATTAAATTAATCCATGGCTTTGCCACTGACAAAAGGCATCACCTTGTAGTTATTCAAGAACAAGACTAAAAATAATTTTTAGAAGCTCAGAACACAAAGCTATAAGCAGGCAGGGCAAAAACTGGTGTGTCTTCCAGGTTTAGGCATGTAAAAAACGTTCTGCACATCCGCCTTGGGGTACTATGCCAAAGACAATTCCTAGACGTAGCTGATAGGGCTGTGAATGCTGTCTGCCTGCCTAGCACGTCTCCCTCCCCCCTGTCACCCAAAAGCCCAATGACAACTATTACTCAGCGTAAGTGACCCAGACTGACCTCAGTAATTGTATACGGCATCAAGTAAGTGCACAGTAATCCCACTTAATTGTTTACTAGAGCAGGTTTATTAGTGCATGGCACCACTGCCACCAAGCAACATCAAAAAGAGCACAGAGTACTTATCAATTAGACTTCCAATAACCAAAGACCTTGAAAAGTAAAATATTTTGCTATGGAAAAAAAAAAAAAGCTGTATTATTTCTTTGCATGTGTTATGGCTCAAAGAACAAAATATTTTGTACGTGAATGATCAGATATATGAAAAGCTGCTGACCACATCTGGACTTCACATCAGTGTTATGCATTTGTTAAATCCACACCAGTGGTTTGATTGGTGTGGGAAACCTCAGAAATCTTGGTACTGATTAAGTTAGAAGGTTGGAGATTGGCAGGAGTTGTTAAAAATAAAGGAAAAGAAAAAGCAATATTGGCCAATGCTTACTGGGTCTCTCTCACTGGAGTTTATACCACCACCCCCCAGAGCCAGAGGGAAGAGCAGCTATTTCTTCAGCAGGAATTTATTTGCATTTCTTGGCTCACCGCTCCCAAGCAAACATCCTGACAGCCCTGGCACAGGGACGTCACAGGGATGGGGAAAGCCCATCACCAGAGAGGGCACACGCTGCCTCCAGGACCCACTGTCACGCATTTCTGTTACATTTCTTGTTTTTCCTATTACAGACACAGGAACAGGCAGTGATTAGACATGGACAAGCACTAAAGAATTGACATTAATACTGTATTTTTGTCCTTAAAGACAAACATAAAGTGAACTATAGATCGTCATGACAGATTATCCTTTAATTTGCAATGCTGCCTCTATTCCTATTCTGATTGCTGTAATCCAAGAGGTAGGTGTTACCCTCATGGAGGCTAACATATACGAGTGTCTCCACCACAAATCCACCACCTACAGAAGGAGCTTAGCCATATTATCATTCTAAGGAAAAACTGCTATATATGAGTATCTCCCCTCCATCCTTGAAGAGTATACAAAAACCACCTAGTCTGACCAGCTATAGTTGGACACTCCTGTAGTAAAACACATCTGACCTTGCCACCTTCTGCCTGTGATGATGAGAAATTCCACCTGTTTTACGAAGAGTAACTTTAAATTTGATGCTCCAATAGGAAATTGAAGTCACTACTCTATCAGCTTTGTACAAGACAAATTTGTAACAGGGACAAACTTCTTCCCAGAATACACGACATGCTTCCCAATAACAAGCTTCGCAAACATTCAAGAGCAAAACTTAATCCATAAACTATATCACTATTCACGTTTTTTAATAGGCTTATTAAAATGTATGTATCAATTATGACTACGCAAAACAAGTAGTTTTATTAATCTAGAGACTTATGACTACTTGTAGTTGTCTGGAAACAACACAAATCTAAAAGGTTTTGCTTGTTTTATTTTAACCTTTTCAGTGTTTCTTGGTTTTGACCAAGCTCCTAAGGGAAGCAAGGTCAGCACATGGTACTTAAGGATCTGCATGGCTTTTTCTACCATGACTCTCATTTCCTTCTTCTGGGCCTCATCTGTTTCTATATCCCAGCTCCCTCTCCTTTTTCAATGGTTATCTTCCAAGGAAAAAAAAAATATATTTTCTCAAGCACAAAATCTAATGTTCCCTTATCTGCTGCCTCCAGCTCTCTCCATGGTGGTGTAGATCTTCTTGCCCTCTCCCCTCCCCACCGCCCCCGCAACGTTCTCCAATGTTTTTTGGAACTTTTTTTGGAAGAGGGACCTGAAGAGAAATGCCACTTGCCACCAGCAGACTGCACCAGCTGACGAGGGACAGGCTGGGAGAGGAGAAAACACCACAGCAGTGCCGGCATTAACTTTCCAAGCATTTTGTTCATAGTGACTGGTATTTTTAGAACTATTTCCTAAAATCTGGTTTCATTAGAAATGCTATCATGTGTAGAACATCTTTAATGTTTGGGTTTGTTTTTTTTTTTTAATAACACATATACAACATATGTTTCAGAGTACAAAATTACAACCAGATCATACATGTATGTATTTGGAAATACTGCTTTTGTTTATTAACTGAAGGGAGCTCACTGTTAAAGACTTATATTCATTCACACAGTTAGATGACTTGGTATTAGGCAATTCAAAAGTTACAATTTTAAACATAAAATCAGACCACACAAAATGTATCACTACTGAACCCATCTGTGTTGACCATTTGCCTCTTTTTTTTTGTTTTACATCTTAATTGTTAGGGTAAAATAATCAACTACCCACTGTCAAGTCCAGTGGGATGTAATTTGAGTCTCTACTAGTACAGAACTGTATGTGTAATAAAACACATTCACATCTCTCTACCTGTTTTCAGAATATAGGTTAGGGCTGGCTGGAGAGATGTTCACAATTTGCAGAATAAATACTGTTTGGACCATAGCAGTTCAAACTTCTCAGACTGCCTCAAAGAAATGTAATCTTTGAAAGGATGAAGAGAGTGCAACATGCTAGTTCATTCTTCTATCTTTAGCACATTCAGCCTTTTGCCATTTGCTGAGGCTTCCAGTCAGTGACTAATTGTGTGAGCACTTAACATGACATACTCGTTTTCCTACAGGTCAAATAACAGCAATTACCTTCGCAAACAGCAAGCCAAGCTCTGCTCAAGTACATGAAATGCAGGTCTAACACTGCACTCACATGTGGTCATTAACCCAAGGAGGCTGGATTATAACTGCCTAGATAACTGGATGTAAAACTTGCATCTGCTGAACAAAGCACGTATTTCATTTGTGCAAGATATTCCAAGGCTTAGCCAATGAAATCCTTTATTTAAAAACATTAGCATATAATTGTAGATGTAATTTCTGCAATATATAATTTTACTACTATTTGTACCAGATAAGGATTGAATGATGTGGCATTTCTGCAGTCTTCATTCGGAGTTTTAATATTCCTTGGAAAATACAGCTTTTATCTTGCTATTAGTAAAGATGGCAAGGAAGAGATATAGTACACTGAATACGGGACGACAATTTTTCTCAAAATGTAATAAAATGACATTCTATGTATTTTCATTCAATACGGTGTAATTTTTCACATTCACACAATTATACGTCCCAATTTCAAAGTCTGCCATACAATGGGATTTGAAAAAGTCCTTAAAATTATTCTAAATGAAATGTTTCCAACTACTATTACATATATTATTTCTAAAGCTTCCACAACCACAGCATTACATCAAAATTTAAAAATCATGTTGTTTCCACTAGATATATCATTACTTGAAAAACAGTCTCCTTACAGGATGTGGGCACAGCTGCCATACAGATGGCTACAATGTAGAGCCCCCCAAAAAGCACCATTTTGCAGTCTGCTTCCTGATCACAACCATCTTTTAGGTTTCACAGNTACCTGCAGCAGCTGGTGAGGGAGCAGCTCATAGCAGAAGCCTTTTTTCTGAAAAAAGTGATTTCTTCAGCTTGTTTGTGTGTTTTACTTCCTTTCCAGAACACACTTAAAAAAAAAAAAAATTATATTTGCAGTTATGTTTGAACACCAAACCCACCTCATGTTATTACTTGCACCGCTATTCTCCTTCCTGACAGAGCCCCATTACTGCAAATCTGTCTTGCGGATTAGTGTAATTCAAGTAAAGCTGCAGAAACAGCCCTTTTCAAGTCATGATGAAAAGCACACTCCATGCTCTTCAAAAAAAAAAAAAAAAAACA
>VZTL01002671.1:71305-94136 GCA_013400535.1 Scopus umbretta | reverse complement strand
AAAAAAAACAAATATCTCACTGGAAAGAACAGGATGTGCAGTTTTAGGAGGTTGTTTTGTTTCTGGAAATTTTATTTAATTGAAAACTGGGTTTATCAGAGTAAAGCAGGCATCAACCTTAACAGTGGGATGGCTACTGCAGCTCTGTAGTACCCCCCTTCCCCTGGGAGTCAGCTATCAAAGCTGCCTGTGAGATGCTGTCAAAAACTCAGTGCCATTCCTACTGGGAGTACAACTAAAAATACCGATCCAAATTAGCAGCATGCAAAGACAGTCATTAAGTATTTTAACACATTCCTGCCAGAAGACATGCAGAGCTTCTACTAAATTATATTACCATGCATCTTTATGGAGTCCCTCACAATTGTTCGAACTATTTTTAGGCAACTGCTGGGGGGGGCGAACAAAAAAAAACCACAAAAAACCCACAAAAACAAAAACAAACAAAACAAACAAACAAAAAAAACCAACCAACAACAAAAAAAAACGATCACCAACCTGACAACCTGACAGCAAAAGTACTAAAAGGAGCCCATTCCAAGAAAAGTTCCTCTGTCCTTTCATATATCTAAGGAACAGCTGTAAGTAACATATTTAAGTGTATCCATTTTAACAGAATATCCAATATCCTTTAGAAAAGGTGAGGTCTGGAGACGCTAAGCCCCGCTGCACTGTCTTCAACTCCACAAACTCTCTTTTCCTTCCTACTACCAAGAGACACTATTAAAAGCATGAACCGTATATTGTATTCATTAAATTACTTATATTTCCTGCCACAGCTGGATCTGCTCTTGTATTACTGCTTGCTTTCATCTTCTAAAATCCAAATCTGCATATACAACAGTAACAACATTTTTAACAACAGGAGGCGGTGCAGGTATCTGACTCCGAATCCCTGAGGACAGCTGATGTCCTCTGATCCATGTTATTAGTGACACTGCTTCACCTTACTAGCTAGCTGGTTCTGCTCCTCCCCAAGCTCATTTCTGTCAAAGTGATGCTCCCGCAGGAATGAGGCAGCTTGGGCTTTTGCTAATTCAGAGGATGTTGGGTGTTTGGCCAGGGGAGGAGAAGGGAACAGCTATCCACCGTGCCTGTATTTGGAGACAAAACTGGCTGCCATAACTGCCCGTGTTTCTGGGTTTATCAGGGTCAGCCCTGCCTCCGCCCTTGCCTCTTCCCCTCCCATCACATGGGACACACATCTCAAGAGCTCTAACAGCTATCATTGGTAATATCAGTAATACTACCCTCATCCATAAATATTCCTTTCATTGTTTTAATGTCATTGTACATCTCCTTGTCTTCAGGTAATGCCAATGTCATTATGATGCCATTTTCAGCGCCACTCTTGATGTCAGAGGCTGAGCTATGCAGGTGGCAGAGCATTCCCGCCCTCCCTTTTGCATTGCAAATGATAGCTTTATGGATTCACAGCAGAGAAGTGAGCAGCAGCAAATGCACCGTATGCTAAACTGCCCCCTCCTCTAGCTGCATTGCTGCCTGTCGGCAGCAAGTACTCAGATAAAGTCCACAGATTCATTTTAAAATCTCAAATAGAAGTATCAAAAAGAAGTATCAAAAACTTCAGTTCCCCTTCAAAAATAAATGAATTCAACTTTTCACTGAATCACCTCCGAGGACTGTCTGGTTTCACACATTATAGGATAGAAGATGCTAACACTATTTTATGTCATTTTCTCCTTTCCTTTTCCTTCAGATCCTCTAGCTGGCAACTACCTCCCATTCAAGACAGATGGGAAGAGGAAGGGAGGAACCATCATACTTGTTCCCTGCTCTTTATTTCAGAATTCTGTGGACCACCATCTCTTACAACACTCCTCAGGTGAGGCTCTGCAAGGCTCTGACAAACTGTTTTGCTCGCAGAGCCACAGGCTGGCTGTGCTAGTGATGCCTCCATCCCCCAGCACCGGCTCCTTCTCCTCTCCTTGCAGGGGCTGGCTTACCAAGGCCGGGTGAGAAGACCTTTTTCCTCCTGCAGAAGCAGGAGCAGCAACTGCCTCAGCTGCTGCCGAGCCCCCGCAGCGGGGAACGCGTGCCCCATTCGACCCGGGCGGCGAGGCTCCCAGCGCAGCCCTCTCCCACTGCAGCTCCCAGGCAGAGCAAGCAAGCGCCGCACTGAAGCTGCACCACAGAAATGTTCATGCGTGAAACATCATACATAAACATTTGGGCTAATCAATCTTGTACTGATTTAGTTACGCATTTTCACACGTAAGGGATTCTAAATCCAGGCGTGCTCAGTGCAAAGACCAGTGCGGAAGGCTTTGCTTTAGCTGCGGTAGAAATGCTCATCAAGATGTTGAGATACAGCTTGAAATTGTGGCATTAAAACTAAAAGGATGGAATGCTTACTTTCTTTACCACCCCATCAATAAGCTGCAATCTAATTTAAAGTGACATTTTTACAGTTCTTGCAAAAACATGAAAATTAGAGGGTCAACTTGCTTAATAAAATATGACAGGGGCTTTTACTATGACATTTTTCTTTTTTATATTCTTATTAGAAATAATTAGAAATTTAATTAACAATTGATGATCAGACTCAATGTCTCTGATGAAGCCATTATTATCCATGAATAAAACAGGCTTTCCCATCCGTGCCCTAAAAGTAAATTTAAATTAAGGCAAAAACCCTACAGACAAGATTCTCAGTGAGCTTAAATTGAAGTTATGCTTGTTTGTAACAGGGTGGTGTTGACATATATGATCACTTCTGGCCTTATACCTCCTGGGTACAATGTTCTGAGTTTAAGTCTCTTGCAATCTAACCTTCTTTGTGAGCATCTTCAACCTTCTGCTTAAAAAGGAACTTCAGGCGTTAAAAATATTTCGAAGTATCTGATTTCATTCTGAAGTTCTGTCTTTCTCTAGGAGTGAAAGCTGTCATTTATTGCATGTATAAATCAAGATCTAAATAAATAAACCTTCTTATTTTAGAAAATCAGCATGACAGCAGGAGAACAACAGCTGTACTATGTAACAATCAGTTGTTTTGAGTATGTCATCCAAATAATTACGATGACAATAACTCAAGTGATAATTTAACAAAATAGTATTCATTTTTGACCCAGTTACTGGTTCCAGTAGTCCAGGATGGCTATTCAGGCCAAATGAAGTCCTCCTAGCCAGAACAATAAAGTCAACACAAACTGATAGCAAATATCTTTTTCCAGATTATCACTGCCCCCAGGCTTTCATATCTGAATTACCTTCTAAAAGGAATATCAATCAAACAGCAAATCTAATGTGAGAAGAAAAAAGAAAGGCGATTATTCCTGTGATGTTCAGAATGAGAGAGAAGTTTCAACAAACATGGGAACAATTCATTGATGCTTGTATATTATTTTGAAAAGACAAAGTTCATGCTTTGATCACAAGAATTACACCACTCATAAAAACTCGCCTGCAGTTAGGAACTTAGAACCTATTTTTTAATAACTGAAATACACAGAAGCGAGGCTGAGACTCTCAAGGCAAAGGGAGAATGAATCAATAAGAGTATCAACGGCCACAGCTCCTTGCCTTTCATTCCCGGTACTGCCAATCCATCCTAGCTGGATCACTGAGATGTCTTCTCTTGCACTGTCTTGTTTGCACAAGGAAGACTGCAGCAAGGGTGGCTCACCTCTCATTTGGCTGGGGGTAGGGGTTTTCATACATGGATGGCCACGATCACACATGCAACGTGATGAGACCCCGGCCAGTACAATTTTCCCACACACCCAAAATCTGTCCCAGGCACCACAAACACAGGTGATACTAATGGAGAGCTCTCCTTCCACTGCAGGAAAATGACTGAGGCCTGGCATGGACTATTATATGTGCCTCATCCATCTCCACTGAAAACCAAATTACTTCATCTCTTGATTTATTTTCACAGTGGCAGGAATACATCACAAGGTACAACAAGCAAATTAGAGTGATTCTTGACTTTCCATGGGATACCTTCAGGAAAACTGGCCTCAGGGCCTACAGACATGCATCATAAGAGATTACTTTCTGGATTCATAGCTTATTTTAGCTTTTTGTCCTCTTAAACTTCTGTGGAGATTGGGAACAGCAATAAATTCTGATTCAATCAATATGCCAGCAACTTGTAATATGGAACAACTGAAATTCTGGAGTTCTGCACAGCTGCCCTGTTTGTTTCCCCAAGTCAGCGATCACGTACTCCTGAGCACAGAAACAGCAACACTGGAAAAGGCAGCAGGTGCCGATTTCTTTAACATAAAAGATCATTTAAAGTTCAGGCCAGCATTAATCCAGATGCTACATTGCAACAAGCTGCACAAAGCCATGGCATCACATTCATGTGACAGAAGATATCTACAGACCTTTCAAAAGTCATGGCAATACCAATAAACGTTATTACCAAGTCACTCATGGTTTAGCAATTAGAGACCTCAAACGCACAGCCTTATTCCAAGGACAAATTTTCCTGAATAATAAGATAGGATCAGTTACCTACTTTTTTTGTATTAAATAGCTTTAGGCCTATAAAACCGCTGGTTTACCACAGGCAAGGAAGATGACCACAACCATCTTCCTTCCATGTGCATTTTAACCTAGCAAGGACACTCAACAGGAAATGACACTATAAAACCACTTTTGCATAATACAATTATTTTCATGCCAGTCTCCTTTGGAAGGAAACATTTACTACGTTTCTATGAAGATAACCATGAACAATAGCCACGTACAGAAGAATTTCAAATACCAACTATCAATCTGCTTGCAAAATCAAACTAGCAACACTTGTTTAATCTCAGATTATGGACACTGCCACCTGGAACTCTGAATGTTTGATCTACCCAGCAGAAGTTCACTTTGCATTTTGTGACTTGCCTTAGACATCTCAGTCTGCATCGTACCATGCCTGACACCTTCTAAGGAAAAATAGTGTACTGGTATCATTAATTTCCCCTCCTCTGCTGATTAAAAAAAACTATGGTTTGTCCCTTCCCAGTCTGAGTGATGATGTTAAGTGGTCACCAGACCATTTCTTGCAATGCCATCACTATTTGAGGACAACACTCCCAACTGTAAATACAAACAGAATCATTTTGCGAAGTGGCAGTAGAGCCCACGACACTACCCACACTGGGTTTTGTGTTTATCTGCCTCTCTATAACTGTGCAAATCCCTAGTGATTCTGATATCACTTTCTAACAGTGCATTTTTCCTGTTTTCTGCTGAATTAAATGTCAGCAGATGACAACTTATGCTTTGTTGTTGCCATTTGGTAATTTAACTGCACTAAACAGGCAACAGCATCTGATTGCATAAACTTTTTGCACTACCTCCGTGTTATTTTAACATCTTTTTCTGCCATCGTACTAGGTTGAAGATCAAAAGCGTAAATGGTAAACCTGTTATCAGCCTGTATTTCAGTGTTAACCACTTAAATTGCGATTCAGCAACTTTGCAAAGCTGACAGGTAAAACTTACTTAAGAATCACGAATTAGGCACACATGGTTAACTGCTCAGATTTAAGGTTTTTTTGATAAGGTTATCTCAGGGAAATATGAATAAACAGTCCAGCACATTATACACTATTCCCACCAATGTAAACAAATCTCTGCCTATTTTCTTGTACAATACCAAATTTTTTATCCTGTGCCAGCATGTCTTCTGTTTAATTTGGTCTATACCTCCGATGCATAGAAACGCTGTAGAGGTCATTCAGCATCCCTGTTCACTTCAAGCTTAAACAACACAGCTCTGCTCTTTCCTATTCTTTTCAGTCCCTAAATCCATTTATACTGCATTTCCAGAGACCCTTTAGGAATATTTTCATAAAGACTAGGAGAGCCACAGCACCTTAAAAGAGGAGTTACGTTGCCTTATAGTCTTTTCGCCACTATTTCCTCACATTGTTCACTGGGGATGCAGACTGTTTCTGGAGGACCTTCATGGGGCTCCCAGGCCAGTGGATGTGCTGGGGGGCAATGGGCCGAGATCAGCCCCAAGGGTGGGAAACAACCGACAGCTATGGGAAGCTGGTGACTCAGAAGGTGACTGTGTGATTTAAACTGGCCTTGAGATGTGCTGGGCTCAAAATCCCAGAATACTTTCTGCCATGCCTGGAAACACAAGGTAGCATAAGGCTAGGAGTTTCAGCGTGCTCAAATTTTAATCTGGGCAAAACAAGAAATGGAAGGCTTTGTTAATCCTATCCCATACCTCAACAGACAGTTGCATAGTAAATTTATGATTATTCAGGATCACTACCAATTTCTATCCACAACATTGCAAAAGCAGGAATACCACAGAAAGTTAACCAGTTTATATTACATTAATGCTAGAGGAAAGCTTGTTTGAACATGTGTTAATATTGTATCTGACTCCAGCAACTGATTATGTTTCCTTGCAGATGTACTAAAGTCTCCAAATGAAATAACAAGTTCAGGGTTATTTATTAAAAATAACTGTTTTTAAAAAGTGAATAGGAAAAATTAAAGGACTAGCAAAATCAAGACAGAGTAATTTGCTCTTTGTTTTCAACTGAAGGGAATGAATTGGCCTGCAACAGGGTTTGCCACAAGCAGTTCAGGACTACTTTCTTGTCATCAAGTGACCAAAGATATTTCACACCCATGCAAGCTCCTGTATCAATTCACCTTCAAAATAATTTAATAAAAATAAACATAACTTGGCAGAAAAAAAATCATATGCATTTCAGCACTGTTGACTATCCTAACAGTTTATAGGGTTGTTCTAGGTCTTGACTAGCTCTGAGAATTAGGCCCAAAAAGTAAGCAAAGGAAATTTTTAATACTTACACGAAACCAAAAGCCACAATTGTTAATGTCTGCAAGTAAAACAGAAGTTTCAATGGCTAAAAATGTAAATGACTGCTAGTAAGGCACATGCCTTAAGACCATATCAAGGCACTGTCAAATCAGAGAAAATCACGTATGCACAAGGTTGTCACCCGTCACCTTGGATATTCATTTGTATTTATTGGAGCTTCATCTCTTTTGCAATGAGTGACTCAGGCTGCTCTAGGATCCAGCATCTTTCACAGTAATGGGTTCACTAAAGCTGTAGCACTGCTCTCGGCTTCTGCTCAGCCGTTGGCCTGAGGTAACAAACTGTACTGTTTATTGAGCCTCATTAAGACTGCTGTCATGTGGAATCAGCTTAGCTTGGCTTTAAGAAAATATTATAGAATTGCCTAAATGTGCAATTCCCTTTGAAGTCGGAACACTTAGTTTGTAACATATTCCAGTGATTCTAAGACATCGTATTCTATGAGTAATACATGGTCACATGTGTTGTTGGTTGAAAACCTGCCTCCAATGAAGGCAATAACTATACTAAAATAATTTGAAGTCAACATGTAGCAACATAATCATTTCTCTAAGGAACAAAACCCAAATCCTGATCATGCAGGAGTTGCAAATGCACGGTATGTGTCCCATACCTTTGGCCAGAAAGCAAAGTATTTTACATTTCATATTCAATGTTCAATTCATCTAGGCTGGCCCAGAATATTTATTGAACTGTTATCTCACATACTATAAAGCAGTGACAAAGTGGGTTCTGCATGAATGCTATTAAATCTCCTCATGGCGCCGTTACAACTGGTAGCCTTATTGTAGAACAAGACCTTAGCAGCTTGTGATATATTGTACAGTAATTAATATAACAAGCCTGTGATATATTATCATAGTGTTCCTGCTCCAGAAGTGGGGCTGGCTTCTGGGAGATATGGAGGAGGAAAAAAAGCTTCCCCTAATATCTTTGTTCATCCCCTTAGAACTATTTTATATGTCCATACAGGACGGAAGTCTTAGAAAATTAGGATGGCAGAAAGGGGTATTTAAGCAATTGTTATAAAAATGGAACATGGGCAACAGTTTTAAGTGGCAGAGGGACAGCCTTATTAATCCTTTCCAAGACTTTTTGCTGTCATAAACTGTGATAAAGAACACAAGAGAAAGAATGAAGTCAAGCTAAAATAAGGAGATAATTCCTAACACTAACATCAATTAATAAAGAAATCATCCAGGCATTGAACCTGCTTCTGCTACCATCAGCAGCAAAATTCTCAGCAATTGTGTAAGATGACATCCAATGCAGAAAAATTAAAAGCTCCTTTATCCAACTAAATGCCTCAGTAATTTCCTCTGGGAATTAGGCTTTTCTTTTTCCTCAAGTCATTCCTTTTTTAAACAATATTCAATGAACTTTCACCTAGACAGGGAATGGAGTTCCCTGTATTACACAAAACCATTCGCAGCTGGGACTTAGCATTAAGCTCATGTAACTTATAAATGAGAGTCTAATCTTAGGACCAGAAAGTCCACCGATAACCCCCTGGGTGATGCATGTGAAGGGAGGGTGGGGACAAGAAACAGGAACAAAGATATATTCGGTATCCTCAGGGTATAATCACTGAGAAGTGTTTACCACTTCCTGTGGTTCTTGTGGACCAAAACCACCTCCATAATTTGTCAATCCATCTTCTTCACATTCCTTTTTCAAATTCTCTTCAGTTTATCAGTTTTCATGTTCTTTCCTGTACCTTCCAGGGAATTACTCTACACTACTAAAACTCTATAGAAAGAGGAATGTCCCTCAGAAAAAATCATATGTATTCCATCTTGTATATGGAATAATTTATGACTTGCTGCATTTCGTACGTGACTATCTAAGTCCAGGTATAAAATGTGAGGAAGGCTGTGGAACTTCTCTGCTAGCTGGTTTCTTTCTCCTTTTATTCTCAGTTACATTTTTTCTGTTACACAGTGAATTTAAGACTCAACAGTGCATCAGGAATTAAACTTTTCCAATGTGACATCATCTTTACATTTAATCCAGGAATTTTCTGACTGCTTAAATTTAGTGCCATTACAGTTCATTTAGTGCCATGTTGTGGTTTAACCCCAATCAGCAACTAAGCATCACAGAGCTGCTCACTCGCCCTCCCCAGTGGGATGGAGGAGAGAATCAGGAAAAAAAAAAGTAAAACCCGTAGGTTGAGATAAAGGCAGTTTAATAGGATAGCAGAGAAAGAGAAAATAATAATAATGATAAAAGAATATACAAAAGAAGTGATGCACCATGCAATTGTGCATCACTGACTGATGCCCAGCCAGGCCCCAAGCAGCCATCGCTGCCCCCCTGGCCACTCCCCCCCCGCCCCAGTTTCTACACTGAGCGTGACGCCATATGGTATGGAATAGCCCTTTGGCCAGGTTGGGTCAGCTGTCCTGGCTGTGCCCCCTCCCAGCTTCTTGTGCCCCTGGCAGAGCATGGGAAGCTGAAAAGTCCTTGACTAGCGTAAGCACTACTTGTCAAGAGCTAAACCATCAGCGTGTTACCAGCATTGTTCTCATACTAAGTCCAAACTACAGCACTATGGCAGCTGCTAGGAAGAAAATGAACTCTGAATTAAGCTGAAACCAGGATATGCCATTACAGTTCTTAGCTCTAAATCATACTCTCAAATAATTGTTTGCAACCATCAAATAACCAGATCAATTCAAGTATCCTTTCTCCATCTGAAAATTTTTATGCTTAAAAATTCAACATGAGAAAAGAAAACCAGAACCTAGAGCAAGAAGTGAGTCCAGCATGACTTATCATCCTCCATTAACCCAGCAGGCCAAACAGAATGGTAAGAAAATAAATGCAAGACCCTTCAGCATAACATTTGATATAATAGTATCAATCTCGTCTTTTTTCTTTTTCTGTTTGAAAAGTTATGCAAATTTTCTTTTCAGGTCTCTATCACTATGATCGTTTCAAGTGAACAGTAATCTGATAGTCTGTTTTATAGCCTCTCTGGAACATTCTTAAAAGTCTAGGCTCTCTCTTTTTTGTTATATCAAAAGTGGCTATTATTAAACTTTGGAAGAGAGTTTAAAATTCCGTAATTTTTTATGAAAGAAATCAAGAAGACTGGGACAATCCCACTCAGCCTCATGGTATCACCAATCCATTTAGACATGTAAAAGCAACACATTAAAAAGACCTGGCAAGTTTAAGAACAAACAGATGATGGAGATGAAGGTCAGCTATCTCAAATTGGCATTGAAAATCAGGCCCTGGCAACAGAATCCTCATTAACCAGATGCACATTTGTATATATTCACAGAGCTGATCAGACAGATAGGTCTGATCAGGAAGATTAGACGGATACGCTGTTTTGAAAACCCAAACACTATGTAATGAACATCCAAATTAAAGAATTATTGTGAAGGTAATACAATACACAGAAACAGCATATATGCCAATAGGCACATGTTCCTATATCACATGACAGACAGTATCACTGATATTACCCTACCTAATTATATTTCAGTATAAGAAATGAAATCTTCACTACTAAGTGACATATTATAATTCTATCTTCTGTTCTTAACACTACTGATTGATATTAAGACAGCCTCTAGGAATAGGGAAAACACACTTCTAATGAAATAACTGTTTTTGGTTGGGTTTTTTTTTGCATATTATTGTATCAGCTCATTCATGCTGGATTTTGTTCCATTCCAACTCAAATACCACTTACTTAGAACCATAAAACAGTGTAAAGTTGCCACTAATAGGAAAATGGCTACAAATAGGAGCCAAATTTAAGAACAGGAGAAACCTAACAAGAAGATGAATCTCATGCTCATAGAAAAACAAAATACAGGTTAGGAAAGAACATTCTCACTGAATCAAAGACATGCTACCATGTTAGAAAATATTCAAAATGTCAGTGGAAATGAATTTAAGAGCTTGGGACAGGCAGAGACCATTTCAGAGCCTTATCCTGTCTGGATGCTCCTTAACTCCTGCTTTTATGAGATAATATGGTATGAAGAAACATCTATCAGGATGATTTCTGGGCTTTGCAATTCTAATGCTTGGAAGCATTGCATCCACTTATTATTGCCTATAACAAAACAAAGTGCAAATGTCAATCAAGAAACTTCCTTGTAAGGCAAATTACAAAAACATTTTCTTCAGAACCAGCAGTATCACCCTGAGCTGGGCTACCTTTATACTCAAGTAGGTAAGTGCACAGGTGCATTTATTAGCTGAAAACAACAAGCATTATGCACAAAGAAATTGAGAGATGTTTTCTTTCAATTACTCTATCATTTTCTTCACCGTGTTATAAATGTAGCAACATTAGATGTAAACTTGAAAAATAGAAGATTTATTATAATAATAAAGCCCAAGAGAATCACCTGCAAAGAGCATTATTTTGGCTCCACCACAACAGTCATGGTACAGGAGTTCTGTTGCAGGTTCTGTTTGTGCTCCTCTATCAATGGGTTTTGTATTGAGGTGATACCATATGATACCAAGGTAACGATGATATTTCTAGTACAACCTTTACTGAAGAGATACTAAGGGTAGTTTTAGAATTTTCTAAATAGTTAAGTTCCTTTCAAATTAACCAGATTAATCAAATAACAGTAGAACTGGTAAAGTTTTCTACATTAATAAGATAATCAATAGAGAAAATCTTTTTATGTTCAAGAGGAGAGAGCCCCTGGGCTACAAGGAATATAGAACCATAGAATCACAGAATGGTTTGGGTCAGAAGGGGTCTTAAAGATCACCTAGTCCAAAACACCTGCCATGGGCAGGGACATCTTTCACTAGACAGGTTGCTCAAAGCCCCATCCAACCTGACCTTGAACACTTCCAGTGACGCAGCATCCACAATTTTTCTGGGCAATCTGGTCCAGTGCCTCACCAGCCTCGTTGTAAACAATTTCTTCCTTATGTCCAATCTAAATCTACCCTCTTTTAGTTTAAAACCATTGTCCCTTGTCCTGTCACTACAGGCCTTGGTAAGAAGACTTTCTCCATCTTTCTTATAAGACCCCTTTATATATTGAAGGGTCACAGTAATGTCTCCCCAGAACCTTCTCTTCTCCAGGCTGAACAACCCCAACTCTCTCAGCCTTTCTTTGTAGAAGTGTACCACCCCTCTGATCATTTTTGCAGTCTTCCTCTGGACCTACTCGAACAGGTTCATGTCTTCCTTGTACTGGGGACCCAGAACTGAATATAGTACCTTATGCCTGCAAAAACCTGGAGAATTATCTATTGAAATTTTCAAGGCCCAGCTAGTCCATACTTCCCTATGGTATGCTAAATGCTGCCCCCTTTCCTAAAGGAAAAAAAACAAAAATCTTACTTTTTTCTCTTTGTAAAAAAACTGCATAGTTTCTGTGTAGGGAGTATGGAATGAGGAGAGACAGCTGCAATGCATACAAAATAATTTTTTTAACTACCATATTTTTAATTATACCTCAAAAAGAATGAAAAACAAATTATTTAAGAGAGCATTTGTGTTCTTTAACAAAACAAAACAAAACAACAAAAAAAAAAAAGCAAAAGCAATACTAGGAGAGGCAGTCTGAAAACGTTTGGGGTCCTACGTTTTGACCTCAAGCATAAAACACACTAGAGCAAAGTGAAGTTAGGCAGCCTTCCCTCTCTGCTCTTCGTCCTTCTCTTACCACCTTTTCCTTCATTGTGCAGTCCACTATTCAGTTTTCCTTTTTCTATTTTTGCTCCAATTTGATTTTCTACACTTAAATACTCAGAAGAAACTAAAACTTACTGCTGTGATGTAAGACACCTGGAATGTTTTCCCCATATTTAAAACATTTTAATTTCTGCTGTGCTACCTCTTTCCTTAATTTACAATCCTGAATCTATTCATTTTCCTAGAGCCATCAAAATGTTTATACATATGTAACTTCATTTTTTCTCAGCTCCGTCCCTTGTTTTCCTTCACCCTCTCATACTCTTCCCACTCCTTTCACCTCTTTTGTTTGCCTCCTTCCTCTATTCATTCAGTCATCTTCTTGGCCCTCATCTACTTACATAATTTGCACAGAGAGGGGAAAAAAAAGGAAAGCAGAGTACTTATAACCAACTAGATGTTTTCAGAACAGAGTTCTGAATCTAGAGCACTAGATTCTAGTGTGTTTACCAAATACTATATTTAAAGGTGACTATTAAATGGCTCTTTCTCCTCTACCTGCCAAACAGTTAAAAAATTTTATTGGGTAAAACTATCTGGCCTGAAGACCACTTTAGCTGCCAACACATCATAAACCCAGATTTTTAGCACCACAGACTGCAGCCCTACCTACATTTGATGAAAAAAACAGAAGGACGTTATTTTACCATTGAATGCACCAATGCAGTTTCTGTTCAAAGCTAATGGACTACTCACAGTGGTAACTGCTGCTCTTCATAATTACTAGCTGTGGTCGCTGGGGACATTAGTCTTCAGACAAGACTACATTTGTGCAACATCCCATGTATCTCATAATAAGTGCCATACTTACTGGCACTTTCAGGGATTGGCCATGGCCTAGGTGGGACCATGAGGCTTTGGGCAGATCATCTACCTCCCCTGTACTTTGGCATCTACCTGGAAAAACAGAGCAGGTTATACTCTCGGAAGCTGAGAATAAAGTACATTAAAAGCTTTGTGAAATCATTATTCAATGGTAACTGAACCCTTATGTGTACTTCTTGTACCTAAGATTTTCAGTTTCTGAATCCTACAGCTCACCTTTCTGAAGCTGAACATCATCTTTACTTCTTTACATCCACAACAAATTAATAGAGGGTACCTCCCACCTCTTTACTTTCCTATTTACAACTACTACCCTAACCTTATGTGTAGAAAGAAGGGGCAGGGTGTTGCCTTTTTTTAAATGGCATTACAAATACAACTGTATATTTCAGCAGGAAAGAGAACACAAACAATGCACTACACAAATTAGAATACACATAATTTAACAGAGAAGATCCCAAATATCTGACAGCAGAAATGAGATTTTTATTAAAGAACCATCTAGGTAATGCAACTTTTTATTTTTCATATATGCCCATATCACTGCTTTTACTAAAATGCAATGGTTTAAAATTAAAAAGGGCTCAGCTCCTCCTCTCCCTCAGAAGACGTATGTAGAGATCCCACTGGGGAGAGAACAGCAGTGCCTAAAACCAAGTGGAACAGACCCGGTTCCGATCTCGCTTCAGCTGAGATGAAGCCCTTTTAGCACCACCAGGTTCAACAGGTTACGCCTCATGTAGAATGACATGGGGCTACAGAGATCTCTCACTAGGAAGAAATTACTGCAAACACACACAAAAAATTGCTGGAGATTCATGAGGCTGTAATCTTTCTCTAAGTCACATGCCACCTGCCTTTACATACCTAAACCTAAGAGATTTTCATAACGAAGTTAAAACATATAATTAAACCCTTTTGCAGACATTACAAGGAATGCCAGTTGATCTCATCACTACACTATGCCTCAAAATATGGCTTCACTTGGCAATTCCAGGCTGACCACCTCCAGCTAACATTACAAGAAGCAAAGACCATCTGAGAAATCCTTAACCAAAGCACTCATTGAAATTACGTTATATCCACTGGTCAAGGCCCAGTTTTTACTTACAAAACCCATACAAGACAGTCAAAAGGACAATTTACTTAAGTCAGTAAGTAGTAATATCTGCAATGATTTACTGCAATAATAGAACAACATGCACATTTGAGAGAAGAGTATCTTCTCATCTAGGTTTCAACGCCATGTAAAATAGAGCCGGAACAGCATTCACTTCCTTTTGGTTGCAGTGAATAGTTCGAAGGTTGAAATTACATTCTCTGTCGATCACTGGGAGACAGGCATAGGGACAGACTATTGAAAAATTTCACAGTGTCCTTTTGGCTGCCTTCCAGTCCCATCTCCAAGTGGCTGCTATTCTATTTAATGTAACTGGAGTCTACCCTTAGGATGAATATCTTTCTTCCTGACAGTTTTTGTTCTTTCTCAAGGCAGGGAAACAGCCGCAGACCAACAAAGACTGTCTCTCCCCAAGCCTCCACCAAAGGGCTCAGAAATGGAACAAACAAACATGGCCAAAATGCTGCTGCACAACCGTATTGCAAATGAGTTTCTGTACAATTTCACTGAAAATACAAAGGATATAACAGCTGAAGTTAAGAAAATCTCAGAAACAGAAATACTTTTCAATCAAAAAGATTTTAAAATAGGAATATGTTTTGTGGAAAACTTGTTCCAAAGCTGCAATACACAGTGACCAGTCAGGAAAACATACTGTATTGGTAAAAGATTGTAAGCTATAGCTGATTCTTGCAGATAAGAATGTGGGTATTTTTAATATGGACCGCAGGCTAAACTGGCTGCCTGGCTGCACATAAGAGCTTCATACTTTTAATCAGGGATTCCAGAACAAAACCCAACCTGCTTGAAGAGTCTTCAAAACCTTCACACATAAAAGGTTAAATAAATTCTCTAAGTGGATAGTCCTGGGTTAATTGTTTGAACCGACCAGATATTAAAGATACAGCAGTGCACACATTCAAAAGCATGGCTTAAAAAAGCAAACTCACAGTAACATCAATCTGTGTCTAACCTACAGTGCCCTTGGGGCATACACTACACATGTAAGGGCAAGTTCTGCTATGCGATTGTTTTTCACGGCTACTGGCTTCAAAATTAGCCAAGCCTCTAACTGATCAATTTTTACTGGTTGAGTTAGTAGCTGTCCTGGCCGTCAGGCCTAGCCAATTACCAATGCTCCTCGCGGACCTTCTTCCTGCTCTGCACTGCAGATGTTTGTGCAGCACAGAGGCTCTGATGCACACAATAAATTGGCACCTTCTGTTTGTTATATCTGCAAGAAGCAAAACACTAGGGAGTTTAGCAGACATTTATACTCCCCAAAATAGCCAGGGCTGATTCACATTTACCCCGACTCACATAAGTTATCACAATCACATTACTTTCAGCAAAAACATCAGTTAAGAGGAATTTGTGTCAAGACTGCTAGCAAAGAACTATTCCATTACAGCATGCCTGTGCTGGGAAGTTGTTAACATCTTCAGCAATTCCCTCAGTAAATGTCAACAGCAACACCACAAAAAAGCAAACATATTAGTTTGTCTCTAAATACGAAGAAGAGCCTGAAACAGTTTCTAAAATGTCAACAAGAAAACCATACTCAAAACCAGCATGATTTCTTTTTTGTTTAAAACATAAATAGTCCTTACGTTAGTTTGGAGAGCAAACGATAGGGAGTTAGCATGGATCTCAGAGAGAAGCAGAGATACCCGCTTTGCAATATGCAAGAAACATATTAATCATGCAAATAGAAAGTCTTTTGAGGGAAAGAAAAAAATACACTATCTCTCTTTAGGATAAGAGAAGCAAATGTGTAAATACCTTGCTTTTAGAAAAAGAGGGAAGTCTAAGGGGATGGCTAATGGTTGCCAGTTACTGGGTTACTGTTTTCTGTACACAGTGAAGGGCTAGGTATCTTGCACTTAGCATATGGCTTATTTCTTTTACATACTGCATAACACAGTCACAAGACTCTAGTATTGACAACTGCACTAACAAACTCCACTTTCCAAACACAGAACACTCTTGAGAAACATTCCACAGACTATAATACGCTAATCATTATTATTTTAGTATTTTTATTATGTAATATATATTGTGCCATTATTATTTACTATTATCACCGTTGCATGACAATTAGCAGTGCTGTACTTGTTGCACTCTTTTATTGCAAATAAGTCCATATAAAGCCCAGCTGGAAGTGCGTTACCTCTGTCTTCTGCACCTAAGAAGCAACATTTACTTGTCTATCGGAGAGCAAATGGCCACAGGCCCCATCCTTTCCATCTGGAGAGGAGAGAAAGGTTAGATGTGCAAAAGGAGGTACCAAGCACAACTAGTATCCGACAGATCTGTGATTTACAGTTTTCATAGAATTTTGCTAAGTAGGAAGAGTAAAAACCAAGCCACAGTCAGCTTACTGTCCTTTCTTCAAAGTTTGTTTATTACTCTGCAAAACCCTGGAAAAGCCAATCACCTGCAATACTCCAGATAATCCCATACGGTTCTCCCTCCTCTAGCTAACAGGAGGCAAGCCCTTCTTGAGCTCCCCCTTCACTAAGTCTCTTTCTGCATTACATCCAGCTCTCCACAGCCAGGTCTAATAGCCAAACCCTGTTTAGCCCTCTTTAAGCTAAAACTTCTCTACCATGTCTCAGCCTCCCTGGAAAGGGCCAAGAGAGGACACAGAGCATCCAGCACAGGTTAGGCGATAAACTACTTTCATCCCTGGTTCTTCCACTTGAGAGTATGGGAAACAGAACAGCATCTGATTCTTTTAACGTCAATTACTTACCACGGGGCTGCAACACTTAGCTCCTTCAGGTTCAATAGTTTGTTTGCTATTGCCTTATAAATAAGGACAGAACTTAAAAGAGTATGTGTGCAGTTGTGCTTGAAATATTTTAGGAAACTGTCATCTAAAAATTAAAATAAATTCACTGTTAACAATAAAATATAGTTATTCTGTCATTACGAGTTTCCATGCTTACCACACCTCCAATGATTTACAGATTCTTGTTTTTTTTTTCTTTTCCAAACAATCACAAGGGTATCTTTCGTTGCTAGAACACTTGAGCTGGAAGCTGAAAGTCAGGTTAGATGCTTACTCATTAATTAGTAATTAGGATTTTGCAGGTCAGGTTCTGCCCCAGTTGTCAGCAGTCAAGTTACCTTTTACTGCAACCATGTTAAATACACACCCACATCCATACCCTGTATTTACAGTCATAAATATAACTATTTTATCCATGGGAGTTGAAAGGTTACCGGACAGGAAGAGGAGAGGTCGGGAGCAGGACTGAGCTCGACTCTTCATTTGAATTTATTCTAATGAAAGTGGACAAGAAATCCACTCACTATTCTCACAGATGTTAACACCTTACCCTAAACAGGAACAAAAGCCCATGCTCATGACTCTTGTGAACAGCAGACAAGATTATTAAAACAAAGGCAGTTCTATCTTTTTGTCTTGAAGAAATCCCCAGTTTATGCTTTGGAATTAAAAATATGAAGAAAAAACATTATTCAAGTTCAACAGGCAGCAATCATAGAGCAAAGAGCTCTCCAGCTGGTGCTCAAGTTCATAATGAAATAGTGATTTGGGAGGGAAAAAAAAAGCCGATATTCAGCATCAGTTTCAGGGGCTAGACAGAATTCTCCCTCCCCTTCCACACACGTGGATGCTGCACCTCTCCTGGATCCTGCTGATAACATACACTCCTGAGGCATTTTCTGTTATCATCACAGAGTGCAGACATGATATGCCAGCCTTCTCTAGTATTCAAAAATTTCCTGTAACTACCACAGGGTTCCACACATTTAATCTGTTTTTTGTCTTCAAATGTAGTTTACTAATTTTGGGAATTTAAGGGAACGTACTTCTTTCAAAGAAGGTTTATGAGCATTCATACTTACAAGGTGTTTTAAGGATGAGTTATTTCACAGAGAAGAGCCAGGTGAATAGAGTAAGCCAAAGATCATTTTTTTTTCCCAGCTGCCCCTCTCAAATCTCTAATTCCCACTAGAATGGCTAGAAGATACCCAGGACAAAGCCTCTATTACTATTCAAGCCTGTTTCTACCTGTAACCACGACAAGACTTGAAGTTCTCCTGCAAAGACAGCTGGCAGCTGAGACAACATGGATCTGACACACAGCAGTCTTCTTTCTAGCTCGCAATCTGTTTCTGCTGTTGATGTAGATATACAAACGACTGAGTCTCGTCCCTAAAGATTACATGGAACAGAAAGAGAGCTTCCCAGGTTCCTCACAACGTTTTGAGTCTATTACTGTTTGTACAACCAAAAAGGTCTGACAACAGGACTAGTGTTGCCTGTAAAGTTAAGCACATTTGCATTTGCAGAACTAGGGGCAAAATATGAAGTTATAAAAATATTGAGAAGGCATCATATTTTTAAAGCAATTCTCCATTTAACCACATTTAACCTCATTATCATCTATATAACATACTCCACTTTCTCTTTGGAAGGAGATGCATTTGTCCCACAGGATTCAGCCGTTCTTTTTGAATTAGTATTTCAGGGCCCACAGGGAGAGCCCTGAAACATAAGGAGGAAAACAACTCTCCTATTCAGAGAAAGAACAGCACAAAAGGACAAAAGATGCTTTCACTTTGTGAGTGGCTTTGATTAAAGCAGGACAGAAACCCAGAATGGCCAAGGAGGGACTATCAAGTGACAGAGGAGGGATAGAAGCAGTGGAAGAAAAGCCTTTGATACCAAGGGATGTTGTGATGCCTTTCATCTCCAATGCTGCAGATGCTGGACCCGGAGCATTTAAATAGATCGACTGCTACTGTACACTGACGTCAGTGTAAATCACTACAGCACAGGAAGCTTTACCATGACATCTACAAGAACAATTTCAAATTCACTTTTAATAAACTGCATAGCACCGCTAAATTCAGACCCCTGCAGCTTCATTGGTTTTTGACAGGGTTGTACGGCTGTAAGCTTGGCAATGCGTACGTATTACTTTCTCTTCCCAGCTGTGCTGGATTACAGCCCCAAGACCTGCCTGCTCAGCTGGCCACCCTGCACATCATTTCAGCTGTAAAAGGTCTTGAGTTAAATCTCTTTCTCCAGAAAGTGTTTAGGGAATGACAACCAGAAGCTGGAGCAGAATTAGAAAAAACTGTGTACCCACATCCAAGTGTGGTGTCTGGCCACTCTTGTGAACTTGGAAACCCCCTTGTTGCTACCTGTTATCTCTGAATTTTGTCCAAAATAAAACCACAATTTACAAACATTGTTTTCCTTTCTAATTGTAAAGAGTTTTATGAAGCATCACGTTACATCCACGAAATCATGAACCTCATCAACTGACGTTACAGGCAGGTACAATAGCTGTAAACTCACAGGGGAAAAAATACAAATAAAAGAAAAATCCTAGTATTTTATTGAGTTCTATTTGAGTAAAGATGTTTTCCCAAAGAAATGTTTCCTGTTACTCTGATTAAATCCATTAATTCACTGTAATGTGAACAGCACTTGAAGCTCCATTTTTCAGTGCGATCATTGCTGACATTTTCACATTAGCTTATACGGGTTTAGCATTTGAGTGAGGTACATTCCACTCATCCATTCCAATGGATAATACCAGTGCACCTCATGTCACAGGGACTTCTTTTCAGTGGCTGAGGAACACATTTGCTGGAGCCCATCACCATCCTGCAACAGAACAACCTCCTGCCTGACGTCCAATGAGTCTGGCTGTGTGATGGACAGGCAGTTAGTTAAGTCTGTGTCGAAGCAGTTGGGGAATACATACATCTTTATAAATATGTAATTTATATTGAGGTTTCCAGTTTGTTTATTAGAGCACAATTCAGTCAGTATGGCAACTGCTATTTGAAATTGAGTCATGGGTGAGCAATTGGGGCTGATTCCACCCTTTGCAAACTAAGTATCACTAAATTTTGACCAACAAGTTAGCCAGACCAGCAGATTTTTGGGCAACAGCCTGAGAGTTAACTACTGAAGTTCTGAGCCAAAAAATTCTCACTGGTAAAGGACACACTGGTGCTATCCAGGAGTAGGCCTCAGCTGATTCTTCTCTGAGGTCACTGTTTGGTACGCACTTAGTTCTGCAAGAAGAGCCTTCCTTGTGCAATCCACGAGTCTTGAAGCCAGTGGGCAATGTTATCTTTATAACTTAGACTTGATTTAAATTGAGACCTGTTTCGTTACTTTTCCCAGCCATTCAAGACACATTTAATCAGCCTTACATCATCGCTGTGTCTTGAAGTAGTGAACATAAGGTTTTGGAGCTGCTGGCTGAAGATCCAAACAGCTATGCGCTGACAGGAGAAAGGGTGTAGGTTGCAACCCCAGCTCTTTCTGGAGTTGCTACTCTGTGAGGAGCCTTTCATGATCACACCTCTGCCATCTGTATTCCTGCTTATTGGACACTGCCCATCTTGCTACAGGGGGCAAGACGACTTAACAAAACTGGAATAATTCTCTCAACTCCACCAGTTATTGTTTAAAAAAACAAAACAAAAAAAAACCAAAAACCACCACCACCACATTGGCTACGACTCCAATTTGGGCAAAACTACTGACTCCAAATAAACAGGTTTTGTGACCTTTGTTACCAAATCCCTGCTTCCACAGCATTTAAATATATTACTAATCCTAAATATGGGGAAATTGCACCTCTGCCCATGAAAAAATCCCTCCCAGTAAGTCAGCCTGGCATGCTCTTTCTCCAAGACTGGAACGCTGAAATACCTTACAGCATACCTTCTGTTTCCCATCATAACAAGAAACACAAAATTTCCAGTATGTTATAAAAATATTGGTTACATAGGCTAGTCTTTGCATACAGTTAGGACTCAGAGAAGACTACTTGTTGCCCTAAAATGAGTACAAGGGTAAAAATGCAAAGGTTTAGGACACATTAACAACATACCCAAGATATAGCATTAATACTCTCAATTCATAAGAGTGTTGTAACATAAAATTGTTCCAAATTACAGCACATAATTGTAGAATCACAGAACAATTTAGGCTTGAGGGGACCTTTGGCACTCACCTGCTCTAACAGCTTGCTCAAAGCAGGGCCAACTTGGAAGACAGATCTAACTCTGAAGTCAGGACAAGACAGAGCCTTGTCCAGTCAACTCTTAAGTATCTCCAAGGAAGGACATGACCAGCATGTCAATAAAAGTCATTATTTCCCTCTACTTGGCACCAGTGAGACCACATCAGAGTACTGGGTCCAACACTTTGGGCTCCCCAGGGCAAGACAGATTTTGACAAACTGGAACCAGAAGAACTGGTTTCTCCAAAGAGCAGCAACTGTTTTCCTCCAATACTAGTACCAAGTAAAATCAACATCAATTTCTGACCAATCTAGTAGAGACTGTAGCCTCTGTAGCCTTCTTTTGCCATTGGAAAATATTGTTCCTTAAGGTTCGGGGAAATAATTACATTTTGGGGTCAGAGGTATACTTGCCATTTCTGATAGTCAACTTCTGGTTGTCCCATCCCAAAATTTGCTTTTTTCTATTAATTTTAAATTCCAAACAGAGCCATTAGATTTTAAAGCTGATGCTCCCAAACAAGTATACCTCCTTACCTTCTGTATTGACTTTTACTCCCAAATCCTGACCAAATTTGTATGTGTTTACGGCTTCCTGGATGCAGCTTTCAAGGACATTATTTCCATAAAAATGCAGCATGGAGATGTACCATTTGTTTCAGTTGTCACAGCCCCCTTTCAAATGTCACATAGAACTCTCACCATAAATAACTTGTACCTGTCTCAAGGGGATTTTCACAGACATTACAGGAAATAAATCAGTCTTAAGCAATGCCCTTGTGCAACATACTGCGTTTTCATTCATTTCTATACACCTTCAAACTTCTGCTACATAGCATACATAATTTATGTGCAACGGTCCCTGCTTCTTTCTCAACATACTAACACTCAGGTACTCACAGAACGAAACGGCTGCATGTACCAAATTAACATCAGTTACTGCAGTTCCATTACATTCAACACAATATACATTTTGGTTTGGAATGTTTTTAACATCCTCTGTGTGAGAAAAATAGTACAGTATAGCATCACTAAAAATGTCTGTAAATACACAAATCATACAGTAGTAGCAAAAGCATACCATGCGTCAGGATGGCCGAGCGGTCTAAGGCGCTGCGTTCAGGTCGCAGTCTCCCCTGGAGGCGTGGGTTCGAATCCCACTTCTGACAGCTTCCCCTTTTGGGGCTACATCTGGCCAGTGACCCATTACCAGTGATGTTCCTCAGGGCTCAATTTTAGGGCCAGTCCTGTTCAATACATTTATCAACAATCTGGATGCAGAAGTTCAATGCACCGTCAGCAAGTTTGCTGATAATACCAAACAGGCAGGT
>VZTL01002671.1:31193-71263 GCA_013400535.1 Scopus umbretta | reverse complement strand
GCGCTCCACCTGAAATTTTCTTCTTAAAAAAAAAAAAAAAAAAAAAGGGTGGTGGTGGTCTTAAATTAAAATGGGAGATCTAATTGTCTCAGCCTAAAGAAAGGTGCAGTTCAGAATCCAACCCCCAAAATCTGGTGGGGTTTCTGCATCCTCCCCACCACCACGCCTGCGCTAGCCCTTTGTCTTCCCTGCATTATCTGATGCTGGATGGCAAGCTCTATGCCTCGCTGAGGCAGCAAGAGCTGGTCTGCTGCTGCTTTAAGGAGCAGGCCCACCTGCCAGGCAGTCACCCGGGCAGCTGTGGCACTTGCTTAAGCAGCAAGAGCAGGGGAGTGGGTGGAGCAGAGCGGGACAGGGAGAAGCCAGGACCTCCCTCCCTCCCTCCCCCTGCCTTTTGCCAGAGGTGAGCTGTTATTTTGGCTCCAGATGTTTCCTAAATCTACAGCTTCCATCTCAAAACTAGCTTTTTAATTCTTTTTTTTTTTTTTTTAACTTGCTCTCCCAAATACTTTGGATATTGCATTATGTTCTTATTTTGTTAAAATTGAAAAACCTCTCAAAAGCACATATGAATCAGTAAATTAATTAAATTTTCATGGTACTTATTTAGAGTTAAGTGTGTATTAAGTGACATTCTGGAATACAACGTATTTCTAAAAAAAAAAAAAAAAGTCACAAACATCAGCCAAAAGAACACTCTTCCCATGAATGCCATGGAAGACTAGGATTTTTAGCATCATAAGCTGTAAGTGTTAAATATCCAGTACTGCAAATGCTTGCAGACATGCAGTAATGACCTCTGAACACACATAGCACCAGATCTTTATACATTTGCAGCTAAAAAAGATTAATGAGTTATTCCAGAGGAAGAAACATACTGAGGTAGTGTTTTAATTAGCCCTTATTAACACAGACTTTGATAAAGGTAACTAGTGTCTTCCATCTGCAAGTGCTACCAAACATTCCTTGAATAGAGTTGCTTACCTACCCAAAATACTTATCTACCATACCGCATGTACAGAAGATATTTATCTGCTTTTCTGCAGAACTTTAACCCATGGAGTGGTTTTAACCCATCCATTCTTAATCAGGCAAGCAGCACTACAGTCTGTCAACATATACAGGGATGTTTTGCAGAACATCCTGGCGGAAAGCAATGTCAAGATCACCATCTCCTGACCTGTTAATGTTAAATCATTATTTAATTCCATGTTCCAGACAGCAATTCTGCAAGTATTGGAATTCTGAAAGTAGTACATTTGCCTGCTATGAATGCACAGCAAGTCTGGTGGGTTTGGGTCTGCCAGACCAGACATACAACAAAATCAATACTGCCTAAAGCAGTAACCCACAACTGCAATCTGCAGAGTGCAGAGTTGGCTGATCTTCCTGTGGGATCCATTTTGGATGAAATCTGAAATCAGCATCCTGGTTGTTTATAGTCTTTCAAGTCCCACCAACACAGTTTACAATAGTACTATATTATCTACCTCATCCAAGTATTACTAGAAGTTATTTGATCTAAACTGCTAGTGTAGACTTCCTAATGTTTGAGGAAAAAATACAACTGAGAGATAAATACCATGAAATAATTGTATGTCACAAGCGAAACAGCAACTTTGAAGTCTGGAATCAACTTAGCTTCCTTTCAATTTTAATGTGAATATTGAGATCATATATATCAGAATAGATGTACCTCCACTATTTGAGATGGTTTAAGCATCTTGGAAAACTACAAGTGAGAAGGCATTCACTAAATAGATTATGCATTCAAACACCTATTCAGAACTGTAGCTTTTTTCTACAGCCCCTTCCTGACCCTACTTTAATCTTCATTGAGAAGCTTGCATGGTGGACAGGGGGAGGGAGAACTGCATGGGGCTCTGGCCACCATTCAGGGTAAGAAAAACCCTAACTCCAATGGGAGTTCACAAGTTACTTCAGTGGTCCTAGGATTTCATCCCCTGATTAAAATCTCCATTTTGGACAAAGCTGCACAGGAGTTGCCAGACCTATGAAACAGCAGCAATGTAGCAGGATGCACAGAGCCACGCATTAAAAAATCTGCAGCCATGATCCCTGCATAGCTTGTAGTTAACAGCATTTCCCTTCTAGCAATACACTATAATGGGTGAATTAGGTATGCAGATGAGATTTCAGTTGGATTTTCAATATAATTACACAATAAACCACAATATTCTGCCAGGTCTACTCTCCCATATTCAAAGACTACAGTAATGGACAAAACAAGAGAGGGAGAGGGAGGGTTAAATCCAAGGCCATCATAAACAACAACGACCACAGGATTTCATTAAGAAATCCCTGTTCAATTCCCAAATCCCAAGTTCAATTCTTTGTTCTCTAGCATATCATTTATCCTGAATTAAAGACCTGCACAGAACAAAAAAATCTGCCAAATACTTTGTATGTTATGTAGGTTACAGTCACTATTAAGAATATGCACCAAATTGTTGCAAAGCACATGTTACTGATAGCAATGATTTCTGTGCAGACAGTCTCTTCCTATAAATCGGCTTTCAGAATCTTTCACAAGATGGACTGGACAGAATCTAGAGAGGCATTTGAGGGAAAGAAGAACAATTATTTTTAAAAAAAAATCTGATTATCATTATGTGTGCTAGCTATTTCATAATCACATGCCAATATCTGCACTTTTATATACAAGCTGTTTAGTGAGGCTAGGTTCAAACTATTCATGTGAATATATTCAGTTCTCTAGTCAGTTTAAAACCGAAATAATCGTATTAGCTAGACAAGATGCCCAGACTTAAATAACTTCTATTATTAAAGGAAGCACATGATTGACTTTTTCTGAGATTAAAACTGCATGCATCTTAGCCATTGCTCATCACAAGGACTGAGACCAAACTCTCAACATTCACATATGCTACAAATATTTCCTGTGAGAAAATGTCAGAAGGTGAGAAAAGTACAGAACCACAAAGAGCTCAGAAATCTTTTCTCTCTCTGTAGTGGTGCACGAGGGAGTGCTTCTGGTAAATGAGATACAGAGAATGACAATTTTTATTTTTTTTTTAAACGAAACAGACTATGTACTTTTTCAAACAAACATATTCCAGGATGCCAATGCAAACAGGAGGTAAAAGCCACAGAAAGATGCCATGCTTTACTGAAGGAGCAGTTTTCTTTCAGCAAGCTTCTTTTAAATACATTCTCTCAATTAATAAGGAATAAGGATTCCCTTAATCCTGTGCGGCAGCTGCAGCCAGAGCTGTACCTGTGAGCAGAGCCCTTATTGACCAGAAGGGGGAAGAACAGAGGCAGACCCCACACCGTGTATATGTGAAAACCCCCAAAGGGGTTTCAGGGAAATAATTTTATGGGCAAGCCGGACTTCTACCATTACCACCACTGCACTTTCATACATGAAAGGGTGTTGCCACATAGTATTTTTTCCTTCATATAAAATTTTCTCCAGCAAACAAATGGCTATCACCAAACTTTTCCCATCCTGGTTTTATGAATGTTGTCCATGGACTACAGGAGAATACAGCAAGGCAGAGACCATCTCATTATATGCTCATCACAGAACATAATAGATACCCAGATCTGACCAGTGCTTATCACTCAGCATTGAGTGACTGAACAACTGAAACGGATGGAAACTGCTTCCAGTATTTCTCTGCTGACACCAAACACCAAATCCACACATCAGTTTGAAAGAATGAGATGAAGTTCAGCCAAGTATACACTAAGTAGGTGGACACTGAGGGAGTTATTCATTAATTCTACTGCTCATTAGTGGATATTTCCAACACTTTGTGGTCTTCAAAGATTTTTTTTAAAACAGAAGTAAAAGGAATTACCAGGATACCATGGCTCACCTGCTCCATTTGTCACTGAAACAAGCCTACGCTGGCAGTTCAAAGCATGTCTGAATTTGCGTTTGTCTTACTGAAAAACTATCCATTACCAGCAGCTAATGATCTTTTTTGCCCTAATGAATCTACCTTGAAAGGGTTCTACCTGGGGCTCCATGCTGTTCACACTTATTAAAACACGAAAGCTGGGCTAACTCTGCTGAGCACACTGATGGTTAAATCTGATGTCAATTAAATGTCAGCTTTATGAACTGGAATCAATTCAGACAATGCAAGTCCATCCTTATATTAAAGATGATGCATGCAGAAGCTCTTCTCGCAGTGCTGGGGTCCTGGATCTCTACTGGCACAAGCCACACTGCAGAGGGGCAAGCCCAAAGGGCAGCTTTGGCATGAGGAAATACAGGTGCCCAGAAAGTGAAAATAACACATGGCTATTTCTGATCGTGTAGAGACTCTTGTGATAGCACAGGCAGAAACTGACCTGCTGGAAGCCAAGCTTGCACATGGATCTCGTATGGACAGACATCATCACAATATGGGGCAGCTTGTTATTCTTTCTGCTGCTAGTGCTTTTCATAACACATGCAAAAAACTGAAAAAAGCAGTACTTATTTGTAGGTATGCCTGTCCTCAAGCCAAAGTCTTGCTCCACTTGCAAAAGTCACATTCACCTTTGAAAGGTAATGGTGTCTTTTTACTGTGGGCCAATCCACTGGCTGTTTGCTACTAGAAATATTCACCCTTACTTCAGAGTGGTAATTTCACACTCATGTTTAACTGGAATGGATTCATTTTCCTGTTCCTTCAGTACTAGTGCTAGGCTTTGACAGCTCCTGCTCTCCCCAGCACAGCACAGCATTAGTGGATAGTCCTCACTGCTGCTGCATGGCTACAGAGACTCCCCAACAAGTCACCCAGGTACTTTAATGCCTCGTCAAAGAGGAGAGCCTACAAGCCTTACATCATACAACCTCTAAGAAAACAAAACTACATGCTTTCCCACCTTTCCCATTAACTAAAATGAGGAGCAGAGATATATTGCAGCCTTGTGGCAATCGGCACTGTGCAAAGCATAAGATATCCAAGCAACAGCAGTGGCGAGATCCTTTACTCAGTACCTGGTGTGGAGTTTACTGAATAACAATAATAAAAAATACCTCTGTATTACCATGTGCAATTTTGCTTACCTCCCCCTTTTTATATAAGAAACACTTGATTTTCACAAGAGAATATTATAAACACCAACTGGAATAGAATAAATAAACTGCAAATGTCTATAAACCTGCCTCTTTTTCTGACTGGTGTCAGTTAAGGTAAAATAAAAATTACAATCTCTATGTAAGGAAAGTTATATAAGAAGGTGAGTGGGTTTAAAAACAAAATGCAGATCTCAGAAAGTTATATTTACCTGTCAAAGCAAGTAAACTACCAGATGAAAGAGAGGCTAGGTCTGAATATGATTAAAGCCTTATTTTTTTCCCCAAAGAGCACAGATTTAGACTTGCTGAAGTCTGCATATTTAAAATACACAATAATAAAGATGAGCTATTGAGTCATCACCAATTATTTTAAAAGAGCAAGTTGTTTATTTATAAAGAAACTGACATTTATACAAAAAGACAAGAAGGACTCGCAGTTGAAGAAGCAGCGATCTTTGGGGTTTGGAAGTTTTGTTTTCTTCTTCTAACTTAATTTACTTTGCTTCATCTCCATTTCTAACTTCAGAAGTATCACATTTCAAAAGTTTCCTTTTTGGCTTCTCCTCTTGTGGCCTTTAGAGTTTGTGGCAAACCTTTCACATACCTTAACAAGACATCAACCGTTAAGGCAATAGTCCTATCTATTAAACAGGTGAAACTAAGCAAGTGTTATAACACAAATTGAAGCCTCCCAGCTGCCCAGTGGTCAAATGTCAGAAACATCAATTTGTTTATCTCTTTGGATAATGTGAGGGCCCCAACAACTGGACTAAACATAGTTAAAATTAAGAAGATGCTCTGTTCAGCTAGAGAAAAGGTGAGCACAGGGCACCAGTCTGCCTTATGCTTTTAGCTGCTGAGCCCCACCAGCAGCCCAGGTGGATCAGGCTGGGAACACTGGCACTGGCAAGATTTCCAGCATCTCCACCCTGAGTTACAATGCCCATAGGAGAAACATGGCTTTATGTCAGGACTCTCCCTGAACTGCCCTGCATGGACTGCAGGCATAGCTGCGTTGTTTTATCCTCCTCTCCTCCGTAATTAGACTTACTCCTTATCTGCAGTCTAGCCCAGTATCCTCTTTAACACACACACAAGAACATCCATGCTGGATCAGATCAATGGTCAGCCTAGCCCAGCATCCTCTGGGATGGTGGCCAAGACCAGCCCTAAGGCAGTGATCAATACACACAGTGGCAAACAGCAGGACAGACAGTAGGACAAAGCTTCCCTGCTCCCAGGAATTTGGGGTTCAGAGGCTTCATAATGTAGAGGTATTTCTTTGTGTTTCACAGCCTGCAACAGACTACAGGGTCACTGAGGCTGGTGGGGACCTCTGGGAATCCTCCAGACCACCCTCCTGCTCAGAGCCAGCTCAGCTGCAGCAGACTGCTGAGGGCCACAACCAGCCGGGTTTTGATTATCTCCCAGGATGGAGACCATACAACCTCATGGCAACCTGTACCAGCGTTTGACCACCTTCACATTAAAAAAAGGTTTTTTTCTTATGTTTCCTGAACTATTTAGCATTCACATGCTGCTGCAACAAATGCCAGAGCCTGCCTGCCTGAGGAGCCGCGCGCAGGCCTGGTGCGTGGGGGGGGGATTGTAATAAGGGCCACGTTTCCCATGTCTCCCTACACTCTGCATGGGGCCACTGCTCTAACTTATGTGAAGCGATACTCTTACAAAGGTTTTAAGACCACAGCAAAGGTCTTAAGACCGCAGCATTCATTCCTTTTATTGGAATACTCTGAGATACTTCATTTTTCTGGGTTCTGGACTTTCCCCATGTTGTCCATAAGGATTCCTTTCTTTGCCTTTGTCATGAGCAGTAGAGGCATCTAGCATTGCTCCACAATGTCCAGAGAAACAAGATAATTCTGTTTACAACTAGTTTCTGATAACAAATGCCAAACTATTTCTCATTTCTCAGATTAGAAAAAGTCAGGCAAAATGCAATGATTTGCCAAAAGGTAAATAACCTTTTAATGGCATCTTCCATTCTTGGAACCATTCTCATAAATAGCTTTTTTGGTCTTATGATGCATCTGTTGCATTTATTTCTCCCCTTCCCATGAGACTCCCCATCTGCTGTATACATCTGAAATGGCATCTGATAATTCATGCTGAGAAAGCAGCCTTTACATATTCCAGTCTTCAGGTTCACTTTTTCATAAACATCAGCAGGAATAGAGAAGGACATTAGGAAATCAGACCTAGAATTCTGTGTTCAGAAAAAACCCTTGTCCGTGTTAAGAAACAAACAAACAAAAAAATGGGGCTTTGGGGATGAGGGAAGGTTCAACTGACAGTACAGTTCACAGGAGAATACGTATTTAAAATAAGATGAAGAGAAGGTGCTGACCAATCACTCATCATACACAGGAACAAAAGAGTTCGCCAGCTTAAGCCACTGGTGTTGTTCGTTCACTGTGGTTATTTAATGCAAAGAGTATCTTTTAAGAGTTATATTAAAGCTGGAAGATCAAATAGGGACAAAAGCTAAGACTGTGTGGTCATCTGCAGCCCCTCATGGAGTTTGTTGCACAGTTTTGGATTGGCTCTTGAGAAAGCTCCGTTTCTTCTGGAAGAAAAGTTAAGGGAATAATAAAGCAGGTTTTCTGCCTTGGTTGAAAGGTGAGTAAAAGGGTGGAAGTCATGCTGTATCAAGGCCATAAAAAGATTACAGGGCTTAAGGTGAATACAGTGTGTCATAACAAGCCCTGTACAAAGCTGGGTTGGCCCTTTTCGCTTTGCTATAGTGCAGATAGAACAATGACTCATACACCAAACATTATCCAAAATAAATCATGCACCATATCTAGTGGTAAATAAATTATCCCTGCTCCTCAGAACTGCTCTTTTCATAAAGAGCCATCCACCTAGACAGTCGGAAGAGAGCTGAGTGAATTTCTTCCTGCAACTACGAGAACCAGGAAACAGAGCTAAAATTCCCACGTAATAAGTTCAATTTCAACAGCTAGAATTTTCATATGGCTACCTAGTTATAAAAGATTTGCTATAAAAATTATACTTGTATTAACAATGGATTTTGGGATATTTATAAGCTTAGAAACTGTTACAGAAATGACAAATCAAAAATAATGACCGTAGGGAAACCAGCTTCCAGTGTTCTTCTGATAATTACAACTAGGGAACTTAATAAAATCCAGTGTATCAGATTAGTTCCACAATCCCTACACCTCTGACCTGTACTACTGTGACCATCTTCCAACCAGTATGGAGCAAATGGATTAGATCTACAGGCTAATTTTAGAGCCCTCCCTTCAGATTCATTTTCTTGTACTTTCTGGCAATATTTAAGAAAATATTTTCCAATTAATTGAAAGTCATTTAGTGCTCTCACCAAATTACTCCTTGATAAGTCTGGAGCAGATACACTTTCTTTTTCTCAAGTGCCTTTGATTTCTTCTCTGCACGCACAGACATGCACTTAATTAAAAACTTTCCATCGAAGTAGCATTAGATAGCCACACAAAGTACACCAAGCTGCTCTTAGGCTTTCTGCCAGAAAGCCAGCAGTGCTGATGCTTTCCTTCATTTACTTCAAAGTGTCAGCAAAACAGGCAATTTATGACCACATAAATATGGAGCCAACAACCTATGACCACTCTCTGCAGCAATACAGCACAGGCACAGCCATTTAGTTGGTCCTGTTCCCTTGGACTGGTTCATGTTGCCGAATGTGGAATCAGAACACACTTTACCAAGCGTCTTCTGTAACACAGTAATAAAATAAATCACTAGTATGAGTGTTTAAGAAGGTGTCGGGGAGCAGCATGAACAAATCCCATTAGCAGACAACAGGACTTGTGCAGATATCTACTATTCACCGTGTTAAAAATTGAACCCTGGGGCTTTATACATACAAGCAGGACGCAGACATACCGCATCATGAAATGAGGTTTGGTTTTTACCAGGGTATTGGGATTTTTGTTAAGAAATAAAGGTACAGGGAGAATAGCCTTGTGCTCTGATATAGTGTTATGATTGTACGCAGGGATTTAAAAAAGCATCCAAAGAAAGGGAGACATCTGAGAAATCATGTAATTGCTAGCAGCATTTGACAGTCTGTAGGACATGACAACAGCTCTCATTATGTGGTCCCAGTTCTGCTTCAGAAGGTTTCAGAGATGTATCTAGCAAGCAACCCCCGAGAGAAAACGCGTTTCTGACCACCAGTGTAGCTATTCTTACATGTGAAAGATACAGCAGAGTCTAGATGATGCCGCTTAGCTCCATTAGGTGCTGATTGTCATACGTGTGCCTTTCACATTTAAGTTTTTAAATTGAGACTAGATTTCGTGTGTGGCAGCACTGATAATTCTCTAATCTACAGACTTAATTTCCTAAAAATGAGAGAAAACTTACAAAGTAATTTTTACAGCCGGAATCTAACAGGAGCAGTTCTGCTAAGACTGGAAACATACCAACAACTGGAGATCTCTGCAGGGCACCAAGGCCCAAGCTCAGCATGAAATCTGAGCATGAGGAAAAAGTTCATCCTTGTCTGGGAAATATCTTCATGCTTTCCTCTGCAAGAAGAAATGACTAAATTGGGATATGAGTACCTTCAACTGACATTATCATTCAGCAAGACTGACCTTCAGTTTATACCTTGGCATATTTTTCTTCCAAATGCATTTATTGAAAAGCAAAACCAAGCATTTTGCTCATCCTGCATACTCTTGGTGAAGAGTATTGTTAGAAAATTCAGGTGAAATCCTGACTTCTAGAATAAGAGCAAAAGAATTTCACTGACTTCAGAAATGCCAGGGGTTTGCCCTTCAGCAGGAGCTTGAACAGGGTGTAATGGTGAACACAACCCTGTACACTGAAGAGCCCAGCCACGTACACAATATAGCTTAAGAGTTTTACTCAGAAACTCTGTGCCTCCTGAATCTTCTAAAGCATTAGGGAACTGGAAACACAACAAGCAAGGTGTCTGCAATTTTGCTCTCACACTAATTGCTTGAGATCAACTAGAGAAGTAAATGAACATGCTACCATTCCAATGCAAAGAAAAATGACGACAATGACAACAACAACAAAAATCTAGTCACTGAGATGTTAGTGACTTTGTAATTTCTTTGTAATTTCAAGTGCCAGCCACTTTTGAAGGGGGAACTTACGGCATTAAAGGTTATAAATGAAGTGCAAGTGTAATCCTATAATTAAAGAATCTGCAGGCAATAATCAGACACAAAAACTCCAAGATCTAGCAAAGAAACACAATAGGAGAATAACATAATTCTGAGTATAAGAGCTACAGCATGAAGTTGGTGTAGAAATGGATGTGACTCTATCAAAAAGATGCATGTTCAGATTGGCTGGTTAGCTCAAGTAAATGCCTTTGAAAAGCTCTACATAAGGTGGAGTAGAGCATTATTGTAAAACAGATTTTTGTAAAAATAAATTGAGAAAATGTTAATCGCTTAAGAATAAATTTCAACAGACTGTTTTTATATTTTCATTTGTAAAAACATAGATTATACCCAAATATTAATTCACATTTTACAATTAAGGATGCAGTTGCTTGAAGCAAACTTTTAAAAGCTGTTCACCAGAGCTTAAAATTTTTGTGATTTTATTTGTATGTATAGGAAGCCAAATTTCTATTAGATGGACTGGTAAACTAAAAATATGTATTTTCTATGTTGGTAAACTAAAAATATGTATTTTCTATGTTTTGTTATATATGCAACCATTTTCTTGGAGCTTAAGTTCCAGTTTATATGAACACTGATTGGGCATTTTACATTGTACTGCGTCTGGCTGGGATGGAATTAATTTTCTTCACACCAGCCTGTATGGTATTGTGGTTTGGATTTGTGAGTAAAAGAGTGTTAATAACACATCAATGTTTTCACTGTTGCTTACACAGTGTCAAGTCCTTCTCTGTTTCCCACTCTGTCCCCCTGTCTTGTCCCCCTCACCAAGTAGGCTGGGGGGGTGGGCAAGAAGCTGGGAGGACATACAGCCAGGACAGCTGACCAGAAGTGACGAAAGGGATGTTCCACATCCATACGATGTTGTGCTCAGCAATAAAACCTGAAGGAAAGGAGGAGGAAGGGGGGACATTCGTGGTTATGGCATCTGCCTCCTAAAGTAATCGTTGAGTGTGTTGAGGCCCTGCTTTCCAGAAAGTGGTTAAATATCTGCCTGCCAATGGGAAGCAGTGAATGAATTCCTTATTTTCCTTTGTTTGTGAACTTTCACTTCACCTATTACTCTGTTTTTCTTGATCCACAACTCTTCTTACCCTCCTTCTCTTTTCTCCCCATCCCATGCGACAGTGGAGTGACTGAGCAGCTGTGCGCACGTGTGGTTGTTGGCTGAGGTGAACTCACCACATAATCTGTAAGCTCTTCACGACTTTTTTTTGCAGATCCATGGCAAACCAATTTTTTTACTTACTTCATTAGTTAAACATTGCTACTTTGGGGTTTAGCTTATTACCAGAGGAAGTAAAAAAGATCAAAACCCTCTTCCCTCCAGTAGGAGTAACATTCAGAGAAGTGAGACTCAAGGAAGCTTACAGAGGATAAGGTTTCAAGAAGCATATGTTTAAGGCAGCTAACACATTGCAGAGGCCCAAGTGCAGAGTCCTGGATGGACTGGGTCACAAGGAGAGCATTAAGAATTTGGTGACTTGAGTCCCAAGTGGGTGAACAGAGTGCAAGAGGCAGAAGATGCACAGCAGATGCTCAGGCAAGGTAGAGACAGAAAACAGAAAACTGGGTGTAAAGGGATCAGAGCAAGTAGTGTGTGGCAAATACCAAATCCAATGAAAAGAGGAAAACTAAGCAGATGGAAGACTTGATAGAGGAAACACCTGACAAAGATAAATTGCCAGTCTACAGGGAAGCTAAAGTTCTGCTGTACAGCTAAATTCTGGAGCAACAAACACAAAACGGTCAAGAAATACAAACAACTTGGCCCCTTACAGCCTGGATCAACTGGCACTGGGGTAGTGTGAACATTTAAGGTGAAGAATAAAAATCTTCCCTGCTGCTATCTTATGTGAGCAAGCAATCATTCATAACTGGATCAACATGCTCAGTTCCACTTCCTCTCCTTCTTGCTTACCCACACCTAGAACAAAAGCTGCTGAGAAAAGCTGTGGGTTATCAGGAGAGCGCCACACTTCATGCTGGAAGGATGAATTCTGCAACAGGGACACCACGTATTCACTGAAGGCTTGAAGTACCCCCCCATCTGAACAGTTATGTGATCTATTAATAAATCTGAGCTCTCATTAAGCATAGCACAGGCTGGAAAAAATGGCCAGATATGTAAAAGGGGAAAAAAAAAACCAAACAAAAAACCCCTTGAAAACCAAGAGACAGTCAGTATAGGATGTTACACATTCTGTTGCCCTATATATGTCTGTATGCTGGACTGTGTCTGTTCTGGTTGAATTAGAAACCAAGTCCCCCAGCTGCCTTACCATTTTGCATCATTCAGACCCAGGCCCCGAAGCAATTAAACTGCAAGGCATTGGAAGTTCACACTTAGCAAATGGTAGTAAACTTAAAAGGAGTCCATGTCGATCATTATTATTATGCAGTTCACTACCATAAAAACATTCAGCAGTAAGAAAGTTAATTCCATAACAGAGCAGAAGAGACAAAGCATGCTATAGCTTCATTCAAGTAGTGTCACTCCAAATTAAAAAGCAAAAGAAAGGCGATAGTGAGCACCATCTGAACTTGGGTCAGACCAGATAGTTATTTTTGTACACTTAGAAATCCCAAAGAAAAGAACTTTGACACACGCTCTTAGTGTTCAGTAATGGACAGTGTTTCGTGGCCATTCACTGGCCATGCTTTAGAACCTGGCAGGGGTATCAGAACAAACCTAGGAACAGTCCAGGACTAATGCCAATAAAACCCATGAAATTTAGAAACCATGTGTAAACATAGCCTTTCTGCAGTTAAGGGGAAACAAGAAACTAGGCTTACATTATCTTGAAAACACTAGTCTGTTCATATCAGGAGCTTATAAATTAACACTACTTCCTTAACTTTCTAATCAAAGCCAGATATGAGAATAGGAAGTCAGTAGCTGTCAGTGACTAAAAAGCTGATGTGTCCTTCCAAATCTCTTCATCCTCCTTCTATACCAGTCACATTACTTGCCCAGCTCAGCTATCATCTAAGATTATAAACATGCCAATATAAGGAGACACTGGAAAAAGGGTTCATCTTTCTACTTATCACAGGACTCAAATTGCTGCTGACAGACCTGGCCTGAGAAAATTAACTATAACTTTCCAGCATGGCTGACTGCAATATGATTTAGAAAGAAAACTATTTGCCTCCAGAAACAACTGCTGTGTTATGAAACTCTTGGACCACTGGCCAAGGCTGTCAGCACTGCCATTCACGCAACCTGGCCATCCATCGTGAAGCACCAAACCAGCCAACGGCACTAATGCAGCTGGTAGCTTCATTATGCCACCAGCAACTCAGGCTGGAGTCACACCCTAGAAATAAAATGCTCTTCACAAAGACGACCACAGTAAAAATAAACCGTGAGTTCACACCAGGGTGATCAGGGTGCCTGGAGATCAGAGTCCTTTCCTCTTTTTGTTCACCTTTTCTTTCTTTCCTCCAAAATAATTTGAATTAAACCTGGTAACACTAGCTCTCAACAGCCTAAGCACTCGCAACAGATCAGACAAGCTCTAGCTCCTCTCTTAGCTCTGTGGACCTCCTTGAGGTTCAAACCAATGGAAGGGGAAGGAGACACCACACACTTATGGCAGGAGACAACTCAGACCTGAATGTGGCAGTTAACTTCTAATTAGCCAGAGATACTAGTGGTAGTCTGTGCACTTCACAGGACCAAGGTGGTATCCTACGCAAGCTCAATTCAAACATATGCCACATGCCAGGCTCCTCAAAAAAGGAGCACATGGATGCAGCTCCAGAAATGGAGTTGTATTGCATATACGCTTAAGCAAATGTCCTTATACTTCTCACCTCCTGCTTCTCACAATTGCTTCCTTCAGTCTGCTGAACTCATTTAGGGACCAAATGGCTGGGCACTAGGGGCTAGATTTGTCCCTTAGACCATCTTTTGAAGCACTCTGACCTAGGCTAGAGAATGAAAAGAGAACTGTGCATGCCATCCAGGACAAATACCAGCTGCAAGGACATAGTTTAAATGAGTTATACAACATAAGGGTTCCAAACTGAAGAATGTATATAACCACAGGTTAGAGTACCCCTGAACATCATGAGGCCAGTGGTAGATAGACAGTCAGAGTTTACTGCAAATCCTGAGGATGTGCTAATTTGAGGCCTATCTTTGCAGAGCAACTTCCATGCATAAAGTTGGTTCGCACAAAATAAAAATCCCTTCTCTAAATCCATGTACATACTTTTCCCTTCCACAGGAGGACAATGGTATTGGCAATTGCTCTTGCGAGACCAAAATAAATACACAACCTGAATAATATAACACATCAGAAACTCATTGGTATACATACTGACCTCTGCTATTTCACTGCTGGTGTCTATTGTAGATTTAATTACTTGGAGAAAAATTAACACGATAGAGGAAAAGATGAGAGCAGGATACAGGACAACACAGAGAAACCACAATAGTTCAGTATTTAAAAGCATGGGATCAGCTCTCAAATTAAATTGAAATCAAGAGGAATTCACCTCTTGGTTAGAGATGTCAGTTCACATTAACAACACAGCTTCTTATAAAGCAGCTGAGAAATACCTTCCTCATATATGAATTTTGTCAAAGCTGTTCTGATAGAACAGTCGCTTTTATCAACTTCATTATTCAGTTCATTCAACAGGGATTATCCACTAAAAATAAACTTTCTATGCAAAACTAAGAGAAAGGTATAAATAAAAAAAGGAGCTGAAATACTATACCTGATAACCTCCGAAGATTTGGTGACAGGAGACAATTCAGTTTTTGAGTTAAGAGTTTTGTAATTTTGTTAAATATTTTGTGGAGATTATAATTAGCAATGTATTATTAGAACTAATTAAAAACTAATTTTACAAGGAAATAAACCTTAAATCATCCTTTCCTACAGAAAATAGCTTTGTTCCTCATGATATTTCCAAGTAAATACAGTATTTCTTTTTAGGAAGAGAATTAACTTATCAAACCAAGATTTTCAAAAACCCTCAATAGTTTTAGGCAGTCTATTTGTAGGAGTTTATAACCTTTAAAAGTGATCAATAAAAATTCAAGATTTTCCTGTTCACAATTAACAGTCATCTATGAAAATTAAATTCAGTGTGCATCGCAATTGGGAGAACAAAATACCTGACAAGTACTCAATCATTGCCTAACTAAAATATGGTACCAATCTCAAGAATACTTGATGTCATTTCACAGTTTACACATAGAAGTCCACTCTGCCTCCTTCCGTCCCAGAAGCAGGAAATCCTTTTTTTATTTTAAGTGGTTCCAAATGGTCTGTGTAAAGTGAGAAACAGCAGAACACAGTACAGTGGAGAGACAAAGAACTTCTGGTCCCCAGATGTGCCTTTTTTCACAAAAACTCATCTGCAGACATGAAAGAGAATTTCATATTGTCTGTAATATTCCTTTTGCATAGTAATCAACATTCAATCTGGGAGAAAAAAGATGAAGAATGAAATTTCAAGGCTACCAATCAAATACAATTCTTCATTTTGCCATTGCTTTTTAATGCTAAGTAAAGACAAAAAGACTATCCTGAGAATAAAAAAAAATGTTTAGATCAGCCCAGGAGTTCATATGGGCTAATATTAAACAGTGGCAAAAATAACTAACCCACCTGAATATAATGTAATATAATAACTTATTTCACTTAGCAGAGTGTCTTTGGTTAACCTCGGTGTTAATATACTGCAGAGGCAATCAATTAAAAGCAGAAATCCTCAAATGGGAAGTCTGCAACTCTGTTACTATACCCTCAGCAACAGTTATACTAAGCCCATCATACTGACAAAACAACAGATTCTTATTTACCTAGAAATAAGACCAAAGATTCCCTTTCCTGAAAGGTTACCCTAAAAATGTACTGCATCCCCTATATGAGGTAACAGAGTCTGGAGTCAGATGCCAATACCACTTCAGACAGACACAAAACATCGCGTCGGATTTGTTGCCATGTGAGGCAGCAGTGCGCACACCTGCAGGAGGACAGGGGACCGGGCAGCCCCTGCTAGCACCCCGACTCAGACAAGGCTGCAGCTCGCACTGAAGCCTTGCGCAACTGGTGCAGGAGCTGATGCCTCAGGAAACCAAGCTGCTTTTTCTTATGATTTGCCACTCCTAATTCCTGTAGGTATGCAAGATGCTGCTTCATATGTGCTACTTCTTAAGGGCAACCTAGCTTCCCCTTTTTCCAGTTCAGAAGAGGTGAGCTACTTCTCCAGGTACCAGCTTAAAGGTGCCCTGCCACTGCACAGGGCAAGCATTTCACTGGGCTGCCATGCAACTGGGGTACAAGTATTGAAGTTCTGGACTCGCCTGTACTAAAAACCTAAAAGCCCACCAACAAGCAAAAAAAAAAAAAAAAATCATGGAGTTCACACAGTGGAGGAATGGTCCACAGTATCTTTGTTCCTCAAAGAAATCACACTGTCCTGCAGAAGACCCATAGGTGCAGAGGCTGGTACCTGGCAAGGTGCCTCAGGTGCCACAATGGCTTGTTGTGGCTGCAGGAACTGCGGGGGAAGCAAGGCCATGCTGTCAGCTGACAGACACGGGAGCAGAACTGCACCACCTGGTGCTTAAGAGGAGCACTTGAAGAGTGCAGGAAGTAGAGGGCATGGATTCAAAAATGTTGATTTGTGAGACATTTGCGGTATGACACTGAATAAGAGATGGAGGTTACCTTACATTCAGTATGAACTCCTTAAAATGGCAGAAAAGAACCTGTCTTACACTGGTGCTTTGTTGTCCCGGTGTTATTTTCCATACACAGAAAGCAGGAGGGATGCCCTCCAGCACTAGTAGTGTCTTTGGCAGTCTTGCTGTGACCCATAATGCCTTGGGGATACTATTTGCCTGTGTGCTACATGGCCTGTATGCTACATACCTGTCAATTAAAGTAGATCAGAGCTGCACAGCAAATGAAAACCAACGAATAAATCAGAAAGAGCAATATATCCAGTATATNACCTCGCATCGTATGCCACGTGCTACAAGCTCCCTGACCACCTCATTTGGTCTCCATAAATCAATATCCTTCTTGATCTAGGAGGCCCAAACCTAGACATGGTACTCCACAGTCATTCTCACAAATGCCAAATAGAGGGGAAGGATCTTTTCCTGATCTGATGGCTACACTCCTACCCATGCAGCCACGGGATGCAGGTGACTTCTGTTGCTCTAAGGGCACACTGCTGGCTCATGCTCAAATTGCTGTTCACTAGGCCTGCAGTACTGCTTCCCAGGCAGTTGGTCTCCAGCCCATCCTTTTACATAGGGTTATTCCATCCCATGGACAAGACATTGCATTTGCTTTTGCTGAACTTGGTGAAGTTCCTGTCAGCCCATTTCTCCAACCTGCCCAGGTCCTCCTGAAGAGCAGCACTGCTCTCCAGCACATTGACTGGTGCCTACAATTTGATGTCATTCAGAAACTTGCTGAGACTGCACTCCATTCCATCACTGATGTCATTAATGAAGGTACTAAACAGTGTTGGTCCCAGTATCAAACCCAGAGGGCCCTCACTAGTTACTAGCAAGGTGTGACATTTGCTGTTTTCCAGTCATCAAGAACCTCCCCCAGTTGCCATGACTTGTCAAAGATAAGAAAGCAGCCTTGCAACAACGTCAGCCAGCTTCTTCAACATCCTTGAGCATATCCCATTGGATCCCAGGGATTTGTGTATATCCAAGTGGGCTAAGTGATCCCTAATGCTGTCTTTCTCTGCTGCAGGTACTGCTTCACTCTGCTAGGAGGCCAGGTACCTGGGAGGCCTGAGGATAAGTCCCTCTAGCAAAATCCAAGACAAAAAAGGAATTGAGTACTTCAGCCTTTATTCCACACAGCCACACTAAGCAATGGGTCCATGCTCCCATGCTTTCCCTTTTGCTGTGAATATACTTACAGAAACCTTTCTTGTTGCCCTTCACCTCCTTGCTAGTTTTGATTCCAGCAGAGCTTTGGCTTTGCTGACTGTATTCCTACATGCATGAGCTCTTAATTCCTACCACTTGTTGCCATGCTGTGTGTGTTTGGTAGGATGGAGTAGGAACCTTCCTTCTGTTGCCCAAGGTCATTAGCTCTCCCTCTCCTCTGTCTTGAGAGCCACCCTCCACTACCACCACCATGTTTACCCATGGTCTGCATCTGTCCCTTCTTCCTCTCTCTTTGCAAGGCTCAGGCTCTTATCTTTGTACAGTTTCTGTGAAGACCCCAGCTAACTCTTCCTCACTTTCCTGGTGGTGTATGGTCTGCTCATCTCTTCTGCAGCTCCTTCCCCATGCAAGCCAGCACCTCACTCAGTGTGCCTGGCCCCAGAAGAGGCACTTGCATGCTCTGCAGCCCCACACCAGGCCAGCAGCAGTCTCCCTTGGTGTGCCAGCTGGGCTGATACCTCCATCGGGCCAAGGACATGCCAGTGCCAGGAAACATATCCCTGTGGGGTGTTGTGACCATCACTGTACAGCCTCTAAACCACTCCAGGCAAGTTTAAGCAGAGGTGCTCTGTGAACCTCCTGCACTAATGGCTGTGACAAGGGTGTCGCTGCTGCTCCCCATGAGCTTAGCCTCCCAAAGCAGTAGTTGGCCATTCCCAGCAGCAGCCTGGATGCAAAGGTGCCAGATGCAGCTCCCAGCAGAACTGGAAGCAGAGACTCAAAACTGCCGCACCAGCTGGGAAAAGCAACCATGAAGAGCAGGCCGGCCGGTGCTCTGAGTGCTCTGCATGCTCCCAGCCCCATAAACCGAGTCCCTTCCGCAGCCCCTGTTCACAGTGCTCTGGTCCTTCACTGCCTAAGGAGCAGCTAAGTAGCAACTGGAAAGCGCAGGCAGGCACCAGCTCCTCCAGCTCAAGACTTCCCCCACCAAGACTGCAACGGCTCGCGTCCTTGGTTCACTTCCCTTGTGAATGCCATCGTGCACGCCCACTGCCCTCACAACATGTAATTTTGATGCTAATGGAACCTTTCTGCCCTACTCCCTAATGTTCAATTTAAAGCAAAAAGACATAGCGTACCAAAAAAATCTATCCTAGTTTAGTTGATTTTTTCAATGTAAATACGCAATCTAAATACAAATGTTTTGTTCATCAGGAGGAAGCTGTGATTACATGATCTTGACTGACAGGAGGATTTTTGTCTACAAACTCCCTCCTAAATTCGTAATGTGCTCAAGAGGACTTCACATCTCCATGTCACACCAGATGAAATGACACCAGGTAAAACGTCTCATTACCTCCAGGCAAGGAAGTAGCATTTTGCTAGCACCATATTTCATTATGGATTTGGGCAGTGACATTTTTGTCCCAATTTACCAGTTGCTCTGAAAGCATTTCCTTCTTTGTTTTGTGTAGGGTTTTTTGTTCTGGTGTGGCTCCTTCACAGCTGCAAAGAGTCAAAGGGGACCTCCCTCTTCCTTTCCACACCCTCTTGTTCCAGAATCACAGCCTCGCAGCTGGGCAAGCAGCACAACTATCACCAGCCTGAAGTACTTTTCTTCCCATGCAATTATTCTCCCTGCCACTCACTAACATCAGTCACTCCACATTGAGAGATAACAAATGCATGCTTCAAGTTAGCTGTCTTGATTGGGAATTTCTAAAGCCTCTAAGCCAGCCAAGTGTCCATTCCAATTGAAAAATCAATGGACTTGGGGCACGCATATTCCTTGCATGTCTTGGGAAATCACACTTCAGTTCCCTGTTTATGATTGTCAGGCTAAGTGGGAGCCTAAGCTATGCCTACACTGTCAGATACGCAGCTCAGAGATGGAACATGGATGAGATTAAGGACTGCAACTCAGCCCCTGCCCCAGTGCACACATTAAGTATCTCAAGCCATTTAGACACCTGATTATACAAGGAGGAGCCTAAATCCGTGATTGCACTACAAAGATCCGAGTCAGGCGTTCCTTTTCTCTTAGAAGCAGCAAGGTTCAAGCTCCTTAATCTAATTTTCAGAAGTATTTAAGGTTATGACCTGGAAGCCCAGGTCCCATGTTTGAAAATGACACAGTCACTTATGATCCCAGGAGCATCAGTGAAACTTTGACACTGAAAATTTTAACTGCAGTTTATTCAATTATTTTATTATCATCTCTGTTTCCACTAAAAAGCACCATTCACAAGCATTTATTACATTTTAAGCATCTTGCATTAGTAGGTAAGTGCTTTTACATTCGTAAGAACTTTAACTGAAGGGCTCCAATGCTTTCTGTCTCTTCTTGGATATAAATAATGTTAGTGATGACATAAGGTAATGCAGTTTCTCAGAAAACAGGACAAGCTATTTGAGGAAAACCAACAAGTATAAAACTGCTGAGTAGCTGAAGCATCCTCCCTTGAAGGTGACTGGTAAAAAAGTCAGAAGAGGCAACGTGTTGGGTATGTTGCCACCTATCTCAGCAGAAACTTTGCTGGCAGCATCATCTGCCTTTTCCTTGAGACACAACTATATCCTTTCTGGAAAAAAAGACTGATACGATCACCAAATATATTAAATGAAACATTAATTCAGACTTTGGACATTTTTCCCCTTGCACAGAAGTTTTTTGCACCAGAATGTTTCCCACAGCATTTTACTGGCTTAACAAGAGTAACTGTGTGTCAGCTACTGCCTTTCAGCTGAACCTCATCCCTCTCCAGTGGAAGGTACCATCCTCAGGGCAAAGGGGCAGAACAGCCTGAGAGAACCATCGTCGCTCTCTTTTAGACAGCCACATTAAACTGCTAAGAAAGGCTGTTTAAAGTAAGCACACTCACTTTGCACTGGAGCAGATGAGAAATATCATTCATCTGCTTGGAGATAAATTCTGAAGGCTATGACTTCCAAAATGAGAAACTTCTTAGTAGCAATAGAGATTTCTAAAATGATGTTTGAAGATGCCATATTTTATACAGCAAAACTGACACAAAACCTCAGTAAACCTTTCCATTTACACCATATATATTTAAGCATACTTTACTGAGATTCACACCGACTGCTCAAACCCATGCAAATATGAGCACAAGTATCAAGAATAAAAATATTTTCTGTTAAGAAACAATTGTATTATAGTGGTAAATATGGCATAAAATGATCATATGGAATTATAAAAGATCTTTATCAATGACCTGGAGGAGGCAGTGGTCTGTGCTGTCATCAAGTTTGCAGATGGCACCAAATGAGGGGAGACCAGTTGATATGCTTAAGGGCAGGGCTGTCATCCAGGGAGACTTGCACAGGCTGGAGGGATGAGCTGACAGGGACCTTATGAAATTCAGCAAGGACAGATACAAAGTCCTGTACTTGGGAAGGAAGAAACTCTTGCAATGGCATAGGCTGGTCACTGCCTGGTTGGAAATGCCCTGGGGGCAGCAAGCGGAGCACAAGCCAACAGCGTGCCCTGGCACAGAGATGGCGAAAGGCATCCCAGACTTTATTAGTAGGAGCATGGCCAGCAGACAGAGGGAGGGGATCATCCCCCTTTATTAAAAAATCATCAGACCATTCCTGAAAAACTGCATCCAGTTCTGAAACCTGCCCTCAATGCAAGGACACTGATAAACTCGAGTGAGTTAAGCATCGGGCCTCCAATATGGTCAGGCTGGAGCACTTGCCCTGTAAGGAGAGGCTGAGGGAGCCAGGCTGATCCAGCCAGGAGAAGGGGTGGCTTCAGGGGACCTAATGGCTCCTTCCAGCACCAACAGGGAGGTTATCGAGAAGATGGAGCCAGCCCCTTCACAGTGATGCATGGTGGGAGGATGAGAGACAGTAGGCCCAAAATTAAATAAGAGGCTTTGACTGGGTACAAAAGAGGAGCTTTTTACCACGACTGAAGTTGAGCAATGGACCATATTGCCCAGAGAGGTTGTACAGCCTCCCTCCTTTGAGCTTCTCAAAGCCCGTCTGAATAAAGCCCTGAGCAACCTGGACTGATCTAAGAGCTGACCGTGCTTTGAGCAAGAAGATGGACTACAGCCCTTCTAAGGTCCCCTCAAACTTCAGTTATCCTGTGATCCTATGAGTCTATGTATAAAGAAGGAACAGAATGGAAGGGGATGTGAAATGATGGTTGAAGCTGGGAAAATTAAAATACAATGCTAGTACAAGTATGATGACAGGATGACTACAAATGATTTTTTTGTTTTAGGAAACAGCAAGAAGAGAAGACTTTAAAATTTCTGTTCTGAAAGGTCAGAAAAACAAACTATATTAAATACCTCTTTTTATATTTTATATATAATTTTATATATAAATGTATATATATAATTTATGTACAGGACTAAAAGCAGCAAATAGGAACAAAATATATCAAAATATAAACCTGGCTTAGTTCAGTTGAAAGATATTGAAAGCTAGGAGGGGGCAATAAGGAGATGAGGCACGACCTGAGAAATGAAACACTGGTATGCACAGTAAGCCTTGAAAAGTAAGAGCAGAACAAAGTATCTTCCATAGGCAATGGGAAATGCTGAGTCACAAAACAGCAACCAAATCCAAAGATTTTGAGAATTGTTACCTTTGAAATAAAAAGAACTACACAAAAAATTTCACCAGTTCAAAAGAAATAACCTAAGGAATGGAAAGGGAGTGACTCCAGTACTTATAGCACTGGGGACACTTGGAATGTGTAAGAAGTTTATTAGCAGCATCACTATTCTACATTTTTTTTTGCAGAAGCAAACAAGTGAAGAAGAAAAATATAAAAAATAGAAATAGGAGAGAGAAATCTAGTTCAGTACTTAGGCAAGTAAAAATGAACATGGATTTACACAGAATAGGTCATGCTTACTTCAATTACAGTATGATGAAGTGACAATGAGAGCTAATGGGGATGAAACAATTTTTGCACTTCAGGAAAGCTTTGATATACTGCCACATTAAAGACAGTATGTTATGGCTTTTGATATATGTATTACTGTTACAGTAAAATGGAAAGGAAAATTGTACAAAAGACTTGGCAGTCAGTTAATTCAGGCTCTCTGGAAAAAGATTGCTGAGAAACAAATCAACAGACAAGCACAAATCAACAGACAAGCAAAGCATGAAGTTAAATAGAAATATTCCTAATTCTATCCTTGCCACAAAGCAATCACTCAGTGGAAACAAAATTTCTCCATTTACCAAAAGCAGTTACTACTGTACTTCACTGATCATAATCACTTAAAAAAAAAAAACAAAAAAAAAAACCACCAAACATTACTGATAATGTAAAAGAATCTAAGGCTCTTAAACATTATTCAAACTTCACAAGTATGTCACAAAGTGCCCATATGATATTTAACAAATACATTGCTCTAAGTTCTTTATACTCGTACCCCAAAGGTAAGGCTTCTGTGTTGACAGGCCCCTCCAAAAGATTGCCATACTACCCAAACACCTCCCTGCACTCAGCTAAATCACCCGCTAAACCACATGACATTTATTTTGCCAAACTGTACTTTCATACATTTAAGGCCTTTTCAGTAATCCCACCCAATGCCATCAGAGATTAAAACCACGTAATCTTGGTATTCATGCATCTCAACGATATAGCATTAAACCTAAATACCATACCTTATTAGAAGTTATTGATTTGCTGGCACTTAGAAAAAAAAAAAAACAACATTCTGATAAACTCACCAACATCCTTAGAGATACCAAAAGATTAAAAAAAACACAGAAGAAAAGGATAAGATCACCTACAGATATTCAGCAGAACATTTTTGGTAGGTCAGTGCTTTTCTCCTGCCCTCTGTCTTGAAAACGGCTTTCTCCTGCAGATGTCTGCCCTCTTCCATGCCTGAGGAACTGCATAGACTATTTTAATCTAACAGTCTGAACTTCTCAGTGTAAAAGGAGACAAGTGATATTCATCCAAAACATAATGCAAGAAAACGTCACCTGAATTTTCCAGTACTTTACAGTGTTAAAAAACTAAGGCATAAAGGAATGTGAGAAACTGTTTCACAGCAAGTAATTTGCAGCATAACAGGATATTTAGGTAGGATCAGAACACCTTCCCAAAAGCTATGCTTCAAAACACACAAGCTATGTCTAGTCAAAGACACTAGGATCATACAGGGTTAACCAGAAGAAACGTAGTGGCCATAGATACAAACAGCGAGATTGATTACTTCTGGCCTTAAGCTCTCTGAAACTGCCTCAGATCACTCACTTCATCCTTTCTAATATAACACTCAACTAACCATTTCAAAACAAAAAGTAATAACTGCTTCAAACCTTTACAAAACATGTAACACATTTATTCTCTACATAGCCTAGATTGGTTTTTTTCTGTTTTGTTTAATTACCTGAACACTTCAAGAAAGTGTACCTTAAAATTCAAATAAACTATTAAGTTTAGTTTGGCAGCTCTTGGAGCTAACTCATTCGTGGCTTCTTAAGCAACTAAATGATAAATAAAGAAAAATGAGCCAATAAAGTGAAGTCTTATTCAAGTAGAGAAAACCAAAATGTAGTTACTAATGTAAAGACTGATTTATCTGAAATGTAAATAAAATCTTTAACAGCAATTCTTATGCAGTGAAATAAACCCAACTGCCATCTGTTGTTCATCAAAGGTCAGTTCAGTATCAACAGTTTAATAAATAATTCATTTTGCCTACTGTGAATCATGAGGGCAGCCAACATTATGGTCATTCAGACTCATTAATTCTGTATTTTTTCATTAATATGTTTTTGTGATATCTGAAGGGAAAGTATTTTAGAAATACAGAAATTAACTTCATCTATTTGACTATGGTGATTATTTAATCTGTCAGTGGTCTTTTACAGCAACCACATAGTTGCCAAAGATCTAATACCATTGTCTGTTATGATTACATTTATAATCTTGTTAATTTAATCTTCTTACACTTCCATGTTTTTCTTTATAAATTAATTCCATTATGAGTGCTATATGCTTTTCATTTGAATCATACAGTTTCCATAACAGATGTTTTCTTCTTCCAAAATCAAGTTAAATATTTCTGGTTTTAAGACAACAGCAGCAAAAAAGAATTACCAGTTTGCTCCTCATCCCAGTGACAGCTTGGGTGACCTCATCTGATAATTCTTCTTTCATCCTTTGTTTTTAAACCCTCATGTTTAATTCTTTAAATAACACAATCACCAAAGCCTCACAATATTCTTCATTTCCATTTGCTTTTTGTTTCTCTTCCTTTCCTACACTGCACAATAACATATATGGTATATGTATATTTCTCGTGTCATAGCTAAGTGTAGCTTCTGCCACAAAATCCGCATAGTACATACAATGTGGTGATGTAAGTGTGCTCTATCACTCATTCCCTATTAGATCATCCACCTTTGCTGGTAGGTAATTCAAGGCAAATCCTAACTACTGTAGTAGGACAGAAAATAAATTCTTAGCATGCTCTCTGTGAGCATGCTAAAGAAGTGTATTGATTTTTAAATAAGACAGATAAAACCAAACAACGACTTGCCCTGGGTATTTTGCCCTTCTTCACCTTCACAGCAGCATACACAGCTTCCTCTGCTACGATTTCAGGACAAAGGGACATTCCTCAACAGCCTTTAGATCATCTCAAAAATCTGAGTTCCTTGGAACTCTGAGGTGGGGAGAGAGGTGTGTGGGGGGGGGAAACAACAACAAAAAACCTGCTTCTCCTTCTCTAGACACAATTGCTGAAATTGCTGGACTATCAATTATTTATTATTAATTAGTGGATGTGCCTATGAACAGAAATGAGCACGCATACAGAGAAGACTCCCATGGAGTAACCAGGACTGGTCAGGATTTCCTTATTTTTCTTTATTTACAAAGAGTTATAAAGCCTGCTGAAGTGGAGGGGGCAGAAAGCTGAAAATAATAGTAGGCTGAGAAACTAGGCTAAAAAAACCTTTCCAAAAGCTCACCTGAAGTTAAGGAACATTAATGATAACACTAAATCTGCTGAGACAAAAATGGTAGATGCAATGGTTCATTTACAGCTGCTACGAGATGTGAAGTTGGTGCTATTTATCCACCCTTCTCCTCTCCAGGAAAATCAAGAATATCCCAAGTGGACACAAAAGGATACTGAACTTAATGTTCCTCAAAGCTGAAGAAACTAACACCACTTGAAGCAGGCAGGCTGCTGCTTTCAGACACAGCTTGGTGACAAGTTTCCTCCAGTAGCAAGCAAGGTCTTATTCTTTTCAGTCCCATCCTGGTTTTTAACTCCTATCCCCCAGTTTGCTGTTCCTCTACTTGTACAAATATAATGCCATATAGGACTACAGTAAAACCAGACAGCTGAAATGAATCTGATTAATATCGTCCCTCAAAAAAAAGTCTTTAAAAATCAGTATTTACTTTAGAAAAAAATTTAATAACTCAGATCACTTCAGAGATGTAGTTTACAGTGCAGGTTGTATCGGCACAAGGAGAACATCTGTGAACTCTGGAACAGTAGTTTCATAAGCAGACTTTAAAGTCAAAGACAACATCCAGGTCCTAACTTCTCAAATGATCAAAGTTTAAAATCTTTAAGAAATGTTTGTACTTTCTGTAAAATTAGTTCTATATGGCATTCTAAAGACAGGTCTTAATCTGCACAGAAAAGATGTAACCTCTCAGATTGTATCTCCCTCATACAGAATAAATATAAAATCAAAAGTGCATTGAACTTGGCTGGCTGTCAGGTGCTCACCAGCTGCTCTCTCACTCCCCCCCCTCAACAGGACAAGGGGAGAAAAAGAAGAGGGAAAAGCTCATGGCTCAAGATAAGGACAGGGAGATTGCTCACCAATTACCGGCACAGGCAAAACAAGATTTGACTTGGGAAAATTAATTTAATTTTATTGCCAATTAGTTGTAACAGAGTACAATAGTGAAATAAAAGCACATCTAAAACCACTTTCCCCCACCCCTCCCTTCTTCCCAGGCTCAACTTCACTCCTGACTTCTACCTCCCCTCTCAGGCAGCTGAGAGGTGGGGAACGGTGGTTGTGGTCAGCCCATAACACTTCATCTGTGCTGCTCCTTCGTCCTCATGCTGTTCCCCTGCTCCAGCATGAGGTCCCTTCCACAGGATCCAGTCCTTTATGAACTGCTCCAATGTGGGTCCTTCCCAGGGGCTGCAGTTCAAGAATTGCTCCAGCATGGGTCCCACGCTGGGTCACAGGTCCTGCCAGAAGACCTGCTCCAGCATGGGTTCCTCTCCATGGGCCACAGCACCTGTTAGGAGCCCGCTCCTGCATGGGCTCTCTATGGGCTGCAGCTTCCTTCAGTGCATGTTCACCTGCTGTGGCATGGGGTCCTCCACAGACTGCAGGGCAGATCTGCTCCACCATGGTCCTCCGTGGGCTGCAGGGGGACAACTTGATTCCCTATGGTCTTCTCCAAAGGCTGCAAGGAATCTCTGCTCTGGCACCTTCTTCACTGATCTTGGTGTCTCCAGAGTTGTTCCTCTTTTTCAGGGGTTTGGTTTTTTTTGGGGGGGTTTGTTCCACCACCACCACCCCCCGCCCTTTGCTCCTCTCTCACAGCTACCACACAGCTTTTTTTACCCTTTCTTAAATATGTTACCACAGAGGCGCCACCAGCATCACTGATGGGCTCAGCTTTGGCCAGCGGTATGTCCGCCTTGGAACATCTGGAACTAGCTCTGTCGGACATGGGGGCAGTTCCTGATGTCTTCTCTCACAGAAGCCACCCCTGCAGCCCTCCCACTACCAAAACCTTGTCACGTAAACCCAATACAACAGTCTTACCTCCGTCTGATTACAAGCCATTTGAGAAACTCTGTATCAGATTTCTATATATCATTTGCTAATGCTGCAGACAAAATATAACATAGTTACATAATTTACAGCAGCAGAGAGAGGACTGCAGGGATCATCAGTAATTCCACAGAAATAGAGATGTAGAGATAAAACAATCTCTGGGACCAAAGCAGATGAAGTGCTGTCTCTCCTGTACTCTTTTGCACTATTATGAAATGTAGTGGTACTGTAAGTTCAGTTCAGTATTTCACAAGCACTGTATTTTTTAACAGATAAAAGCCTTCTCTCCCCAGAATAAAATAATGTCAGCTAAATGTGATCAATGGCAGGGAACAGAGTTATACAGACCTGAGTCTCTAGTCAGCCAAAACAAAAATAGAAACCTTTGGAGAATGAAGAAATGGAGATGAGCTTTGGCTGTAGTTTTCTGGACTAGTTCAGAAGGGAGAAGAGTGAGTACGACTCAGACAGACAAAGCAGAATATGTCAAGCACATGAGCTTATTAGCTCTCACCATAAAAGAGGCATTACAATTTTTTTTGTACCTGATTACAAATGCTGTAGACAACAACAGTAGTAGAGTCATCTTACAAATATATGGATTGTTTTTCACATTTCAACTTTTTAACTAATGCTATGATACTGATCTTCATTTTAACTACTGTTCCAGTGATAATTACTTATATCTAACATTAAAGAAAAGATGTCACTTAACTGTACAGAAGGATACAAAATAGTAATTTCAATATATCAATTTCTTATTAAATAGACACTCATGCACTTTTAACTTAATCTAGTCTGTGATATCTAAAACGAGGAAAATAAAAAGAGAATGACATTTACTCAATACAATGTGAAGGGTATTTATGCTTAGTCATTAGCTAGTTGAAGACTATATCCCAGGATACGATAACGCAGATTTTCCTGACTGTATTACAAATGCTTCTTCTCAGCCCATTCACTTACTATAAGTCTCCCCTAATCAGCTGGCATGTCTACCTATTTATTCCTATATTATCAACACCAAAAAATCCCTTTTCTTCATAATCACTGTGGTTGTTCCACTGCCATTCACTTAATGGCATTAATGGTTTTTATCCTATCTTTTGAAAGCCATAAATACAGAAATGACAATATAAAATATTTACAATACCTTACTTTCCTTTCACAATTTATATATATATACAGTTTTGAAGTTTCCACTTCTGCTCCTTTTCAGGAAGAAAGCTGGCTGTACAGTGAAGTTCTCAGCTGGAGTCAGATTTAAGAGTGCCGCAGACTATAGACTGTGCCACTCTCAAACCTTTTGGGCCAGATCTGCAAGAACTGGTGAACAGGTTTTTTAGATCAAAGGTTATACCTCCAGTTTTGTAAATAACTAAAGTATTGCACTTCTTGACACGATGTAGTTTTCATCCCACCAAGCACAGCTGAAGCTAAGGCAGATTTATCATAACAGAAAAGGCTCATACATGACCGTGGCCCCCAAAGGTGACTCCTCATTAATTTCTCTCCCCCAGTCCTATTCTAAAGAACACGGGCTGCAGTCACATTGTGACTTTCCACTTCTAAAGACCAACAGACCGAGTCCTACTGTTTTCCCTTCCACGCAGAACTGAATTCATGGTAAGTTGGGAAGTTACAAAATTAACACTCACAGAAGAAACACTTCTTAGAAGACACATTAAATTATTTTACAAAGTCAGCAAAAACTGACAGCAAAGAGAAAAAGAGAGGATTACACCAAAACTAAAAACATCCAAAGATGATGTGCTCAACTGTGTCAAGGCTGTGTTTGGCAGACAGGTGGAACGAAGAATCAGTTGATCACAGGGGTGCCAGAAATTTAGTGAACACAGAAGAGGACTAAAAGTGATCAGGAGACTACTTACTTTATACTCTTTGCCAAAAGCAAAATGTGGTGTATTTAAGCCATTTCTAATACATATTGGCCTAACTATAACCTGTTCTTAAAAACCTCAAAAAATGGAGGTCTACAATCGGAAATACGGCTTTGCTATTCTAAACATCAGAAATTTGTTCCTGAAAATAATATTATTTGCCACATTTCAAGCTCATTATTCATTACTTTCCCAGCAGACACAGAGAGCAATTCTTTACTCTCTCTCTCACAAAAGCATTTCACATATTTGAGGACTGCTCTCATGTCTCGCCAGCATGTCTCTTTTTTTAGGTCAAACATCCCCTTAGAATTCAATTTTTTCTAGAGGTCGTGCTTTCTAGACNAAAAAAAAAGAAAAAAGAAGTCAGACCTAGACTGCCAGAACCTCATACTCTGCAACAACAATGGAGCCTTTGACCAGAAAGGCAGCTAAAAACAAGGTCTTACACACAAGTCCTGAGCTGATACAGGTTTTCCAAGCCTCTGAACAGGTACCTATGTCATACTTCCCTTTCTCCAGCAGCTCTGTAAACGTCAGTACAAGGAACAGATGATGCATTTAATTTCTCACTGTTCTCTTCCCTCCCTAATTTTTTGCATTCATCTCATTTTTTTCTTCACAGACAGGATCTGACTCACACAGTAACCACTTCAACCTGTCCCAATGAACTTTTATTTCCCTGAAAAGACAGTTAACAAAGAAGGTTACAAAAAAAAAACAAAAAAACAAAACCCAAAAAAACCCTGTCTCTAGCTTAAAAAGGTAGGAAACCAGAATTGCTAATGTGAAAGTTTGTGCTAGTAACAAGTTAGAAGAAATTGTAATAGAATAGAATCGTTCAGTTGAAGGCACCTACAACGATTATCTCGTCCAACCACCTGACCGAAAGTTAAAGCATGTTATTAAGGGCTTTGTCCAGACACCTCTTAAACACTGATGGGCTTCGGGCATCGACCACCTCTCTAGGAAGCCTGTTCCAGTGAAATCTTTCCTAATGTCCAGTATAAACCTCCCCTGGTGCAGCTTTGAACCGTTCCCACGCGTCCTATCACTGGATACCGGGAGAAGAGCTCAGCACCTCCCTCTCTGCTTCCCCCTCCGCAGGAAGCTGTGGAGCGCAGTGAGGTCACCCCTCAGCCTCCTTCTCTCCAAACGAGACAAGCCCAAAGTCCTTCACAGGACGCTCCTTCCAGCCCCGTCACCAGCTGTGTTGCCCTCCTCTGGACACATTCAAGGACCTTCACGTCCTTCTTAAACTGTGGGGCCCGGAACTGCACGCAGTACTCAAGGGGAGGCCGCACCAACGCTGCGTGCAGCGGGATAATCCCCTCTTTTGACCGGCTGGTTGTGCTGTGCTTGATGCACCCCAGGACGCGGTTTGCCCTCGTGGCTGCCGGGGCACTCCGCTGACTCAAGCTGAGCCCGCGGTCGACCAGCGCCCCCAGACCCCTTTCTGCAGGGCTGCTCTCCAGCCGCTCCTCTCCCAGTTTATACGTGTGCCTGGCGTTACTCTGACCTGGGTGCAGGATCCAGCATTTGGAATTGTTGAATTCGTGATTAGTGAGATAGAACATTAGACAACATGAGTGAAATCTGAGTATAAATACGATCCCTTTAAGTATATGAAAACACCTCTCAGACCATATACGCTGTTGGAATGAACAGCCCATAATACTACTCATACCACATAGTTTACTAATAAAAATTAAGGAAATTATGTTGGTATTTTAAACTATGTTCCACAAAAATTATGCATGGTATCTAACTCCTCCCAGCAGAAAGCTAAACATGGGAATTACAGATCTTAATATAAACATTTGAGCCTGTCTACAGTTTAAATGAAGGTTCTTTGATTCACCAAAGATGGTATACCTATTGCTGGAAGAGGTTTATAACTCCACCGCAAAGAGATGACGAAAGGTCTACTCAATGCAAAAATTCTGAAGGAAGTTTTAGTTTAATTTTAAAAGACAGTCCATAATTTGTTGAAATAACTTCAGAAATGTCAAGTTTCTTTTCAGATTTTTTCACATCAAAAAGAGCAGGGAAGGAGTTTTGCATGTGGTTATTTTACTAGCCAAAATCTGACAAGGAAATTGATTCTTTCAAGACACAATACAAGATTGGAAAGCTGTCTTTTGGCAGTTATTGCTATGATACCTCACCCAATCTCTGCAGGAAAAAAAAAAAATAAAAAATTGCCAAAGGTACAAGACTTATGGTCTGAATGAAAAGGGAGAAACAAAACAAACAAAAACCTCGCCTCATTTCAACTGTTTGGAAGGTTTTGGTATTATCTCTTGGGTGGCCCTGGTAAGGGGAAAATGAAGGGTCGGTCATGGGATCCATTAGCTACTACTACAAACACGCATAGTCCTCTCTGCAGTACATGTAGTTATCTTGACGTCCAGTAGAAACAACCAAGGGATCTCCAGAACCAAAGGTTTTTCCCTTGAGATGCAAATGACCATATCTGAAGTTCAAAGCTATTATACCAACATGTTGCCTGTAGGACAGGTACAGAGAAACATAACACACATTGGTACTGAGCCGTGTAAACTGACAGAAGTGCAGTGATTTGCTGGAGACTCAGAAACTTTATTTTGTAAGGGAAGAATAAAATCTCCAAGAAAGTACTAAATGAATTGGGCTTATTGAGATGCCCTATTACTTGTCAAATCAAACACATGGGTAAGCAGAATACTTAACAGCCTATAGCTCATAGTCCTGAGTTGTAACAACATCTATGAGCACTGCATTTCCCCTGCGTCATAAGAACGAACAACTGCCTGCCCTCCACTTTTTTTTCCCCCCCCTTCCCTTTTTGCTATTGTCATTCTATTGGAGTTTGGGTTCTTGGAGCTCACTAGGTGGGCTTTTACGTAAGAGTAAAACAAAATACCAAAGCTAGATTACTACATGCTTATCTTCAGTTTAGCTCTCAAAATCTTAACTGTGGCAGAAGGGTACATTATCAACATTGAAATACAAATTTTCAGGAGATGAAACTATAAGCTTTAGAGTTCACCTTATTTATTTCACATTTCTCTTTGGAAAGCTCTTTTTTGCCTCAAATCCATGTAAAACCAATCATTCCTCTCAAAACATTTGGAATGGATACACTGAGAGGCATCAATTCAAATCTATTGAGTTACACCTTTTTTGCATGAGTCATTAGTCATAGGCTTGCATTTCCTCAAGTGCTAATAATTCATGAATCCCAGTCACAGCACATCAGCTCGGAAGACAGTCCTCTGGCTTCCAGATACGTCAAATACAGATGATTGTTCTGCAGGGTTTTGGAGAGGGCTGCGCAGAAGCTAGCTAGCCCTTCTGGAGACCATGTCACTGACTGCTAAGCTAGCTTCAAACATATGACCAGCAACTTCTTTTTTCTAGGATGTTTTTCAGGGAGAGGGTATCACAAGAGGTCAGACTCTCTAATCTATTGGCACATCCTTGGGACTCTAAATGACAGCTACTAGAACAACTGAAAAACAATTCTTGTCAAGGATAATGTAGGTATTTCAGGTTTTGCAACCAGAATAAGATTTTATTTTGGTTAATATGGGAAACTGATAAGAACTAGTTAAGAATACACATAAAGCTAATGAATTTGGGGTACAATCACCTGGAGTGGGTCGCTTTCATGTAGTGAGACAGTTTCAAAGGACTCAATTGAGAGTATCTCCTAAAGAAGCGAAAAAAAAACCACACTGAATACCAGGCAACATGCAGGCAACCTGCAAATCCTGGCAAACCTAAATAAAAGCTGAGACAATTACTCCATGTGCACAAGTGAAACTGTTCATGCATCTATTTCTTGGCTTTACTTCACATTATTCTACATCAACATTTATATTTAAGAATCTTTGGAAAACATCACTTTTTCCAGATTCTAGATACAAGAATGTTCTGTTTTGACAACAGCATGTAGCCATGATCCTCTAAGATCGTGCAAGTTCAATAAAGTCAGTCTTAACTACAGGTTCTGTGAGTAAGACACAAGCAATCAATAGGCCACCCTGCATGCCTGCAACACCCTGAAGAATTAAATATGTCTGTTGCATAGTAGAATCTGAAAGATTCAGAAACAACCCAGATGATGGAAGCAGGCTTAGTGTAGCTTTGTTGTAACAAAAACGTAGCACATCACTACCAAAGATCAGAAAATTGTTCCTGTAGGATCATCAAATTGACCCTGGGATTCTTCCACTCTCAATTTCCATTCTCCTCCTGTTGAGAGAGATAACGCTATAGTGGTGTTCTTTTTATAAGAAAAAAAAAATTAAAAACAGCATTTGAAAACTGTAGCAAATGCTACAACAGCAGCAGAACTTCACAAAATCTTTATAATCAGAATGCTACAGTCTGTGTCACAAAGTTTTCAAGACACCAGGAAAAACAGCAAACCAAAAAAATAATTGTAAAAGAAATAAAAATCAAGCATCAGACAACTACAACAGAAACAAATTTACCTTTAGAAATACTTTGAAATTCCAAATTCTTCAAGAACTGATAAAACTACTAGTAAATATACAAAAAGAATATTCCTACAATAAGCTAAATACAGCATTCTTGGGTTTATTTTGCCTGAGAGAAGAAATCAAAGTCTGATCAGCTTGAATTTATGAGCAACTTGGAGCAACCGTACACAAGTCAGACGCTGAAAATACATTTTTTGAAGCCATGGGGAAAAAAAATTAAAAGTAGAATCTCCAAGCTGTGTAGAGAAGAATAAATAAACATTTTCCCTCCACTCATCCTAATTTGCAGTTTATTTTTACCTGTTAGCAAAATGAATTGTGTTAGTTGGTTACTTTGTACACAACAATAAAATATAACACATTTCCTTTTTTTAATTTTTTTTATTTTTATTTCACCAGTTAAGAGTAAGTAACAAAACTGAGGAACAATTTATTATTAAGATCTTTCATGTAGGTCTGGGAAGCACAGTCAGCAACTCAGAAGTGAAGGCAAGAAGGATGTCATTGCCCTTGGGTAGCCAACATTCATCACAGAGGGCAGCCTTTATTGTCCACCGTGCTATAATAGTTTCTCAGTAGGGAAGGCAGCATGTAGTAGCATGATGACGTGCAAGATAATGCCTAAAAACCACAAACTTCTGTTTTAGAAAGAGCTGGTTAGAAGTCAGTGTTTACAGTGGAAGCAGAAGGGAAGAAAGGCAGACTGACTTGGCTCTCTTTAGTCCTGAACACTGGTAAACATTTTTCATTCTGTATCGTGTTCAGGGAACCAAAAGAAGTTTTTTTTCCATTATGTGTTTTTTTTATTTGGCCATTACTTGCTTACCTCTCTTCTACAGTTCTCTCCTGAACTCTGCCATTTACAACACCTTATTTCCCCAAAACAGGAACTGGATATACCCAGGAAACACCTAGGTCTTTAACATATTGCAAACTGTTTCCCAGTTCCTCATTGGACGTGCGGATCAATCATCACTGTCACTGAATTTCTATTTTACTTACTTAAAATGGCTGGAGAAGCTGAACTAGAGTCAAAGTCATTAGAGTTAGATGAGAAAAAAAGACAGTGAAAAGGTTTACAGCCAACAATTTCACACAGAAAATGGGTCATTCAGATCCAAAGCTTTTCTATGAATAGTGGGCAGCAATAGAGCATGTTAAGTCGAATTGGAACTGACTGCAAATTTTCCATTAGAGACACTACGGTGCTGTGCGCACACACGTGTGTGTGTACACATGCATGTGTGTGAAAAAGGTAGTGGTTTGAAAGATGGTTGTTTTCCTGTTTCTCATTAAATCTCTTTCAGATTACCTTGAACCAGATCTTGAAACTCAATTTACAGATTTGCTCCTAATTTTTTAAGTAGTTCCACTCATTTCAATGGACTCAGTTGTTATTTAGTGTGAATTAAAATAGCAGCAGTTGGCATTCTACCACACTGAGTAAGGACAGATTCAGTGGAGGACCAAAACACCTGAAGGCAAGATCCAAAATACCTTCTTTGATGGTTTCACATCCAGGAGTCCCAGTCAGCATTTCTAGTGAACCAAGGCTACGGTGCTGTCAGGAATGCAAGAGGCATGAAGCCAAGCCAGCAAGTAGGTGGGAGACAGATGCTTCAGTTTCCTATAGAGCTTTACAGAGTATCCGTCCACTAATTGCAAGAAGCAATATGCCAGGACATAATGTGCTGCGTGCCACCTTCGCAGTAGTGAAATGCTCCCCAATATGAGGGCCTAGTCTTTTTCTTTGGGAAGACGCAGGAGCCCGTGAAGTGTAAAGAAATACAGCAGCTCCTGCATGACTTTGGGAGACGTCACAAATCAATGAATATAAAATAATTTAAAATCTGTTCAGATAAAGACAGTACATAGTCATCTGCTGTTTGGTCAGCTTCAGGTATACTTTCAGTTAAAAAAAAAAAAGCAAGCATAAATGGATTACTTCTCTATTATTGGTGGGCATTGGCTGCAGCCAGCACTTTGAAGTAACACACGCTGACTAGCTACTTGTTTCTGGATTTGACATTTTTAAATCAGGAGGTGAAAAGGTCATGTAAAAGAAAAATGAGCTGCTACAGAGCAGTAGTTACATCCACAGTCGCCATTACACACTCAGTCTGAAGCTAAACACATGGATCAAGTGCCAATACCCTGAATGGGCATGAAAAATGAAAAGCCCTCCAGGCACGCAGCTGCCCATACAAATTGCAACAGGAATACCAGCACTGCACTGACGGACTGATGCACTGTTGACAGAGGTACAGACAGGATTGACAGGGCATGAAACTAAGCCTAGGAAAATGCAAAAAGATGTAGTCTGTGAAATCTGGCCCTATTTTCTTGAAAAAATAGGATGACTGCCCAACCTGTCACTTTTTTGGTCAGCTTAATCTCAGAGAGAAAAAGGTGTGCAAACAAACTTCCAAGTATGAGAAGTCTCAGATATTCCCACTAAGCAACTCCTGTTTGGTGCTTTCTGTGTGAGAAACGGAAGATACAGCCCACCAGATGGAAAAATATTTTTGCTGTGGCATGTAAAATACTAATCATTTTAATTCGTTTCAAGTACCTTATTACAAAACATATCTACCTGATGTTGCTTCAGTCTGCAGCTGTTTTGCTTTCAAGCAATTACACTATAGTCATTACCTCTCAAGACAGTTTCTAATGAGAAACCCAACTAACATTCAGCACTTTAGGGGTAGAATTTAAGAGTTGGATTTTCCTCTTCTTAGCCAGCTAAATAATGAACACAATTTATTTTGGATAATAAAAACAAGAATAGAAAGTAACAGAAAGAGACAACAGGTCCAGCAGGGGAGCCCTTAAATACAGCTTGTTACTAATCAATTTATTTCACACAGTGTCTTCTAAGCAGCACAATGTATGTTTACTGTGTGCCTGTAAAAATAACAGGAGTGAAAACCTGGATGCTCTAATTCTTAAAGGACGTTGACCACTGAGGATTAAAAGCATTGTGTAAGAACATGTAAACAGCACTAGGTCTTCAGCTATGGGATAACGCGTTATTTGGGAAATATATGGCAGAAAGATCTGGCTTCTACTTCTGTTTGTGCAATTTAGGTAATGGGGGAAATGTATTTTGCTCTTCTAAACTTAGAGTGATGAAGCACATCCACTATGAACAAGGTCAACAACTGTATCTGTTTACAAACAGCCAGATTATGAATCTGCTAACTTGTGATCCTGAAAGCTCCTTACTAAATCAGATTAAGGTAGAGTTTGTTTATCATCCTGACATAGCTAAAGAACCTCATGTCCAAAGAATACGAATGGCTCTGTTCTCAACCCTGTAAGTTTCAGCAAGAGCTCTCTGCCTATTTCCTCAATTGTTAGGAAGATGTGTACAACATTGCCAAACAAAGTATACAGAAATCACAACTCATCTATCCAGGTATATCAACTGTAATCGCATCTGTTGGCAAAATGGATTTCAAAAGGTTGAAAAGATAGTTATTCTATTTTATCACTAACATACCTGCAGCACATATATGTATGCAAACCAGAATTAAAAACCCTTTGTCCAGCAATGAATGAACTGAACAGAACCCCCATGTTTAAATGCTTCAGTTGAGTGAGGCACATACCCCATTTACAGGGGTTTATGGTGATTTTCACTTTAAGTGGCTCAGCACTAAGTATATGTAGAAAACTGTAGTGAGACAAGCAGATTGCCTGGATTGCCCCGTCTGACCCCCCACCGCAGGGTACTGCAATGGGCCTGCCCTTTTGGGAAGCAGTAACTACTACCTGGAAGCATATGTGCTTCCATCAGAAACCCCATTTTGTGGCAAATGCTGTTTTTCACAGGTCTGAATATGGTTTATAGAACTGACGTCCTTCACTAAGATTAAAATTAAGGGGGCAGCAGACAACAGAAATGAAACACTCAGTATCTATCCATAAACAAAACTTGAGAAAAATGTTAGTTTACATATTTTGTTTTGTAATAAACTAAAGTATTAATTACTCTTTCTAAACCCTTAGTCTACCCCTGGGTTAGAGAATGCAAACCAGCATTGTTCAATCAATGTGGTTTACGAATACACACATTCCGTACCTTGTCCTAAAGGGGCAAGGGGGTGAGGGAAGAAAAAAAGAAAAAAGAAAGAACAAATTTCAGTACATATGGGCCTTAGCTTTGGGTATGTTTAGAAAGATGAGCTACAGGACAGCAAAATGGCCCAGATGGCAAGCAATGGTACCTGCATGCAGACTGCAACCATGTGGCAAAAGCATGCTCTGGGTCCACATCTTGTCCCAGAAGCCCCTGCTAGCAGGCATCCCTGCCAGAAATTACAGTCTCCCGAAGGCAGGGGCAGTGGACAGCCTCCGGAAAATAGAAAGAGTGCACAGCAGGAGCACACTGGATCGTCTCCCAGGAGACCGGGAGAAAAGAGAACAAGTCACTCATAGAATCTACTGAGTATGAGATTTTGTCTCTGATTAGGCTTATCTTTAGAACTACTACATTTTTATTCATTTCTGTATGTCTATGACCTCACTATTGTGTTTTACAGCAGCCAAACGCAGGGAAGGCTAGGGATAAGAAGAGATTATTCTTTCCACAAAAATAGTCTTACCTTGTCTTTTCTTTTTTCAAAACAGTTTACAAACAAAAATAAAATCTAAAATGAAAAACTGAAACTCATGAAACTGTCTCTAAGATGCTGCTGAGGAACTTCTCTTTTTGCCTTATCTCAGCTATGCATTTTCCCCTAGTTTTCTTCCCCACACGAAATTATGCTGCTGGGCTTGTTTTGTTAATTAGAAACAAGGTCTTAAGACTAATCTAGCAACAGAAGAAGAGACTATTCCCTCCAAGAATAGTTCACACTGATCCTCTGTTATATGACAGGAATTTTAAATATTGGAAAAAACTGCTCACAAAAGGCTGACTCTAAATTACCTACTTTCAAACTCTGCATAGGGAAGAGTGACACAATACTTCATCTGACAGATAAACTGCAATTTAAAAAAAAAAAGTAAAAATTGAAACCTTCCCATTCACATTAAACTATAATTTGCAAGTAGTATGTGCAGTAGCATCTAAAGAATTTGAAGGAACTCTAGGTCAAAGCCATTTCTGTGATTAGACCTTATGAAAGAAAAAAAAAATGATAAGAAAATAGATTAATCCATTGAAGATACACATATTTGAGAGAGAGCCAAAATCGCATCCATGCTGAAGACACAGCATATATCAAATAGGACATGAAACACTCTGAAAGTGTATGGCCATATCTAGAAATACTAAAAAAGATTTCTAAAGAATTCACTCTTTATTTAACAAACCAGTGGTCAAATCAGTCCCACTCCGAAACAACTAACTTCAAAACAAGCTGCATCAGAATAACATTTTGGATTAATACTTTCTCCAGATGGAGTTTTCAACTTAATGAATGACAAGTAGCATGATATCTTGCAAGGAAAATTAAACCCACTCAAATCTGAACAGAGGAAGAAGCACAGAGATGAACACAACACTTAAGGATGCACTAACCACCCTAAATAATCGCTCCTCCTAAAACATTCTTCCTAAGCACTTGGAAGAATGTAGTATGATGTATGACTCAAGATACTAACATCAGCCCATTCACTGAAAAGCAAGGCTACAGAACTCCTAAGGAAATGTCACATCACAAGGCCAGAACTGGATAAAAAAAAAAAAAAAAA